>VWZZ01005305.1:462587-484067 GCA_013399095.1 Psophia crepitans | reverse complement strand
GCTTCCGCGCAAGGATCCTCTTCGCCCTTTACAGCAATACTCACACAAACTGCACGGTAGATTCATACATGATATAAATTTCTGATCGCATTTGAAAAAAGAAGACAGAAGAATGCAAGTGAGTACAACAGCCACTTTCATAATGAGGAGAAATAATTGATTTCATGACAAAATCTTATGCTCCACTACCTTGCCAAAACCTGTCTTATTCTTTTTCTCCCTGCTTGAAAACGTATCCTCTTATAAAAGTATCTTCCACTCTTTTCCTCTTTTGCCCCCTGTCTAATTCTCAACTCTTTTTCACAGAGTGCACACCACTAGCTCGTTCTTTTCTCCAATCGTAATTCTTTTCTATGGATCTTTTAACCTCCCTGGTCATTTGTTTCTATTTTCCCTTTATCTCTTTATAGGGATAAGTAAAATATATATATAGAAATATTTGTGCCCATCAATTCAATTAATATAAAATTGATTTTTATTTTGTAAAGGGAATGTATTTATTTTCTTTTGTAAAGGATTTCTGTGTTTGGGTGTTCTGTTTGTTTATTTGTTGTTTGTTTTTTCTCTTTTTTTTCTTTCATCATATCCATATTGGATGATATTGCAAAAACAATAGAATAAAAGACAATTTGCAGCTGTCAAGATAACTAGAAAGAACTGATCTATTTTTTTCTGCCTTCGGTCAACTGATTTAGGTCAAGATTGAAAAAAATATACCTTGTCACATGGCAGGAGTTACAGCTTCCTTTGTGCTACTATTATATCATCTTAAGAAATCCCACTAATAAAACATAATACCAACTAAAAATATCTGCCACAAACTAATGCAGTCAATTAATAGAACAGATGGAGGTCAGGGCAGACAATTAAATCCCTTTGACAGAGGAGAAGATTATTCTACCTCATATTTGAGATATGTCAGTAATTCCTGTCTGATCTGACTTACACTTTTATTCTTCAAACTAATTCCTTCTATAATGCCTTCTTTGGCATGAGAGAGAAAGATCTATCATCTAAAGGTGTTGCTTGCTGCTGTATATAATTATTTATTTTTAAAGTGGTGGGAAAGTGCACATACGTTTTATCGGCATTATTTTTACTGATTACTCGAACAAGAAAATCAAAGAACCTTTTCACATTTGTTTAGACAGCTGCAAATCTCCTTGAAGTGTGTCCCCCAAAGGGATGATGTAACTATCACCTGGGCAAGTCGCTAACCACTTTCTTTTTGGAATTTAGTATTGTCTCCCACATGCACAGGAGATAACCATCCAGGAGTCCTGATTCATTATTTCTCTGGCTCTGATTTTCAGGCATATTGAAATCTTATAACAATTTCAGCATATTTGTAATAATTATCTTTCCTAAATTCTTGCATCAAAACAACTGTATTTCCGTACATCAGATCTACACCGGTAGTACTAAAAACTGTAAGTGCTGTTGTCATATTCTGGCAATATTTAGAAAATATTTCATAGTTCTTTAAAAAAGGTTTGCAATACCAGAAACTTTGAGGGGTTATTATTATTATTATTATTATTATTATTATTATTATTATTATTATTATTATTATTATTATTATTATTATTTTCTGTCTATACACTAAACCATAAACAGTCATAGGTAAAAATTCTTTAGCTAAGGATTTAAATTAAATTTTCCATGAGATAATTTTTTACAGAAAAGTCCCCTCTGCATCAAATGCACCGCAATTGTTTTTTATCACAGGTCACTTGGGAAAAAAAAAGTCTGATGCTTCAGTCCATCATAATCATAAGAAGCACAAAAGTTTTGATAATTCTTTATCTTCTTTTTTTAAATAAAAATTAATTCATAACATACTGTGGTAATATTTCAAAGTTAACAATATCAGAATCCTTTTTCACTAATATTCATATTTAAAAGCACTGAGAAGTCCACACTCCAAAGGCAATGAAGCTGCCAAGACAGTGATTTTTTAGTGTTATTGCTGTGATCGCCTAGTCCAGGCTCCAATTTCTATACTGGAACTTTTAATTTATTTTCTTTGTCAAGCTCATCTATTGAAAACTCTTGCTTTGTAAATTAATAAACTCAGATTACCTAGTTTTTGCACTATCATCACAACTTTTCAGATGCGTGCTCTTCAATTAATTATACTTTCAAATTAATTTAGTTTATGTTGATAATAACAAATCTGACTTTCTTCTGCCATTATGTAGCTTATTACCCCACTGTTTACACTTTTATTTTTAGTTCTAATGGTTTGTAAGTTTATGGAAAACAGATTTCAGTTCTGTCATTGGTTGAACTTTGCATTGTAGCCTCACACCATTGCACTCAATCAGTTGTATTTTAATAATATTTAATAAAAAATCTGGAATAAAAGTATATTTCTTGCAACCACCTTCCTTTAAACAGAACTATAGTAACAATAGAGGTGCTCAGTCACTAATTTGCCACCCCCAAACTGTTCAAGTGACTGATCATTATTATAGAAAATTGTAATATAGCTGTTTATTTTTCTCTCCTTTTTCATACTTCCACATAATGAAAGTGAAAGGGACGTCTTATTATTTTAAATCATGGAATCATAGAACGGTTTGGGTTGGAAGGGACCACAAGGATCATCTAGTTCCAACCCCCCTGCCATGGGCAGGGACAACCTACACTAGACCGGATTGCCCAAAGCCCCGTCCAACCTGGCCTTGAACATTTCCAAGGATGGGGCCTCCACAACTTCTCTGGGCAACCTGTTCCAGTGCCTCACCACCCTCACAGGGGAGAATTTTTTCCTAATATCTAATCTAAATCTCCCCTCTTTTGGTTTAAACCCATTACTCCTTATCCTGTCACTGCACTCCCTAAGAAACAGCCCCTCACCAGCTTTTCTGTAGGTCCCCTTTTAGGTATTGGAAGGCCACAATTAGGTCTCCCCAGAGCCTTCTCTTCTCCAGGCTGAACAAGCACAACTCCCTCAGCCTGTCCTCGTAGGAGAGGTGCTCCAGCCCTCTGATCAGCTTTGTGGCCCTCCTCTGGAAGTGGTCCAGCAGCTCCACATCTTTCCTGTACTGAGNCCCCAAGTACTTCTCCTCAGGGCTGCTCTCGATCCATTCTCCACCCAGCCTGTAGTTGTGCTTGGGATTGCGCTGATCCACGTGTAGGACCTTGCACTTGACCTTGTTGAACCTCATGCAGTTTGCACCGGCCCACCTTTCAAGCCTGTCAAGGTCCCACGGAAAAAGAAAACCAATGGAAGAAGAAAAATCCATGGAAATAAAAATTGAATTGCTTTTAAATGAAGCTCATATGATCATAGATTGGTTTAGGTTGAAAGGGAACTCTGGAGGTCATCTGGTCCAACCCCTCTGCTCAAGCAGGGACACCTAAATGTTGTTGGCCAGGACCATGTCTAGATGGCTTTTGGTATCTCCATAGATGGAGATTTCACAACTTCTCTGGGCAACCTGTGCCAGTGTTCAGTTACCCTCACAGTAAAAAAGTAGCTCCTGATGTTCAGACAAAACATGGCATTCTCCTGGAGGAACTGACTGCTCATGGCCTGCATGGGTGTACGCTTCGCCAAGTAAAAAACTGTCTGGATGGCTGGGCCCAAAGAGTGGTGGTGAATGGAGTGAAATCCAGCTGGCAGCTGGTCAGAAGTGGTGATCCCCAGGGCTCAGTACTGGGGCCAGTTCTCTTTGATCCTCTATATCAGTGATCTGGACAAGGGGATCGAGTGTACCCTCTGTAAGTCTGCAGACGACACCAAGTTGAGTGGGAGTGTTGATCTGCTTGAGGGTAGGAAAGCTCTACAGAGGAATCTTGACAGGCTGGATCAATGGGCCAAGGTCAGCTATATGGGATGCAACAGTGCTTTGTGCCAGGTCCTGCATATGGGTGACAACAGCCCCATGCAGCGCTACAGCCTTGGGGAAGAGTGCCTGGAAAGCTGCCTGGCAGAAAAGGACCAGGGGGTGTTGGTCAGTAGCTGGCTGAATATGAGCCTGCAGCATGCCCAGGTGGCCAAGAAGGCCAACAGCATCTTGGCTTGTATCAGGAGTAGTGTGGCCAGCAGGAGCAGGGAATTGATCGTCCTCCTGTACTCAGCCCTGGTGATGCCACACCTTAAAAATGGTGTTCAATTTTGGGCCCCTCACTACAAGATAGACATTTAAGTGCTGGTGTGCCCAAAGAAGGGCAACGAAGCTGGTGAAGGGTCTGGGGCACAAGTCTTATGAGGAGAAGCTGAGGGTATTGAGATTGTTTAGCCTGGAGAAAAGGAGGCTGAGGGCAGACCTTATCGCTCTCTACAACTACCTGAAAAGAGGTTCTAGCGAGGTGGGTGTTGATCATTTTTCCCAAGTAGCAAGTGCTAGGATAGGAGTAAATGGCCTCAAGTTGTGCCATGGGAGGTTTAGATTGGATATTAGGAAAAAATTCTTCCCTGAAAGGGTTGTCAAGCATTGGAACAGGCTGCCCAGGGAAGTGGTTGAGTCACCACCCCTGGACGTATTTAAAAGATGTGTAGATGTGGTGCTTAGGGACATGGTTTAGTGATGGACTTGGCAATGTTAGGTTAACAGTGGGACTCTATGATGTAAAGGTGTTTTCCAGCATAAACAATTCTATGATTCAATGATTTTATTTAAAAAAAAAAAAAAAATCAATCTGTAACACTGTCACCCAGATAAACTATTATTTTTTAAAAAAACAAGTGTATTGAAAACATTAGGACATATGCAGTAAATAGCATTTTTCACTCACAGTTGGCATATCAAAATCACTAGAAACAAATATTCACATGAATATTTTTGCTAAGAAACAATAACTTTCCAATCAATTGTTGAACGTGGCATCTTCTGCCAAGAATTCTCTATCAGATGCTTCTTAGACTACATGTCATTGAAACAAGCCAATGAACTATGATTCAAATAAAAATAAAAGAATTATAATTCCTAAGGATAGTTTGCATTTTCAAAGTGAAATGGCATAGAAGTATAGTGTTTGAAATAAATCTTTTTAAAACTGAATTATAGCTAAACTAATGTTAGTTTATGATCATTTTATGCTGTGATGTGATTTTAATTAGCATGCATTGAAGAACAGAACTTCTTTAGAAGTTTTGTTGTGTTTATAGGTACCTCATTTTTAATAATTATCCTAATAGAGCCTCATAATTCTACCAAAAGACTGGAATTTGAGGTGGTATTATTATTATTATTATTATTATTATTATTATTATTATTATTTTATTATCAGCAGGACCAAAGTACTTGGATCAGAACAACACAAATTTCATGTGTACAGATAACAATTTCTTCAATGAATTTTGGCAATGTGAAAACATTCATCTTGAAAAAAAATCCCAGTGTAAAAAGACAATAATGCCATTACATGAGTTTGAATAGCATTCACATCAGCTTCAGAAAAGCAAACCTGAGCATGGAGATAACTTTTACTTAAAAAAAACAAAACAAAACACAACCCTCTCTCTTTTCATTCCTTGAGTTAATAATCTCTAAATACAGTGCAAGGGCTTTTCTATGCAGTGAAAATTAACTGGTAATTTTAGTTGGAAATAACCTATGGTAATAGATACTTTCTGTTATAACACTCATTACTAAGTAGGTGTGCTTCATTTTCCTCCTAATATGTTATATCTGGGAGCTCTTTCCATACTTTTCTTGAATTTACATTTCAGGTCACTCCATGTATATGTGTCTCTTTTTTGGACGGATGCATGACAAATGGAAAAAGGTAGTTTTTAGAGCTTTACAAAAAGCTTTATTTTTTTTCTATTGAAAAATATTTAATTAGAAATATCTGCAATGAAAGAAGCAAATTGAGATTGAAACACGTTAGTAATATTTCATAATTAAGATGAAGTTATGTTCTTTGAAAAGACTTTTGCACTCTAATTTCACATGCGAAAAATACTACTTTAAAGACTGTCTGCAAGCAGTCCAAATATATATCTTTTAGTTTAGCATCCCATTTTGGTAAGATTATTTTTAAGTAAGAGTAGACTGCAACTGAGAGGAACAATTAGATTGCTCATTATTCATAGATAATTTTCAAGGATTTGCATCTCACCTTTCTGAACCAAATTCATGACATATGTCTACCCGTAAGAGTAGTCACAGTGATATGACATAGCATAGGAAATATCACCTACGTACCTTTAAAGAAAAGCACAAAGCCTCAAATGATAGAGGCAACACCATTTTTCAGTACAATTAATTCCACTGACTGCAAACTACATTAGAATTAAATGCGTGATTTAGTTCCAGATAAAAAAGCTTTGTTTCCACCATGGAGATCCAAAACACAATTTTAATAGATATTTGACTGCAGATTATTAATTTCTTATACAAACAGAAATTGTAGATTTTTAAGATTACAACTAAGCACCAAATTGTCATTTATTTGCTAAAATAATATTAAAACATTAAAAATTAAACTGGTTTTACTAACATTCTGTGCACAGTTGTGTAGGCTTTAAATCTAGGTTCATGCTGCGAGCACAGATGGGCACATCTCCATCACTACCAATGCAGCTGCAACCAGGTGAAGAAGAGAATAGTATTACTTCATACCTGTTCAGGAGGAGACTATAATGCGTGAAAAGAGACAGAATCTAAACATTACTTGACCTGAGTAGTTTCACCCACACACAAATAATTCTGAACTTTTTTTCAAGTGGCAGATAACAATGTTATCATATTAAATGTGTTGTGCTCCCTTTGTTTGTGTTTTTTTCTTTGGCAAAGAACAATGGAATGCAAAGTAGCATATATGAAAGAAAATGTCTTTTTTTGAGAATAAACCTTGCAAAAATAGTATTTGAGATACTTTTGGCTTCCATAGTGTAAGATTCAATATAAAAATGCAGTATATATGTATTTCATGCACAATGTCAGTAAAATATCAAAACAATATACTGCTGCAAAACATACAATAACAGATATCTGGGTCTAAATTGGCATACACTTAAAGCTAAATGTATTTTATATTCACATATATGAACAAACACATTTACCTTCAGAATCAAATAGTGATTTTCAGTTCTAAGACATTTCTACAAGCAGTTTGGCTTCCTGCTGGCAAAAGCATTTCATTTTTTTCTTTTGAAAAAGAAATATGCCATCATCTTCCCTAGTCACTCAACAGCTGTATCAATTTGTTTTCAGGGCAATGATTAGCATAATTGTAGTGGATTACTTGCATTTGGCACAGAATAGAAATAATTCAGTATTTTTCATCATTAAAGAACTATGCTATGTTGTTTCCCCAAGCTATGCAACACTAGGATTTTTAAAGATACTTAATCAAATGAAGTACCCAGTCAGCTTCTCAAAAGCAAAACCCAAACTATTTTGCTTTCCTCCAGCCTTCTCTGCAACACTGGCATTCCCAAATTCATTCCTAGCAGTAGAGAACACCTGTGTCTCATTTTGTCAGCATTCACTTCACCTAGAAGACTAAGACAACATTTGAAGACCTCTTTGGTCCTCTGCTTCCCATGAGATGCACTTCCAGAGGGCTGAGGTTAAATCCAAAAAATCCTGGGTATCGAGCACAAGATTTATATTCAGAATGGGATCCAAATAGTCTTCATGTGGCTTACTAGTTAACTTTAGAAGTGTGTAAACTAACTGAGACCCTCTCTTTTCATTGTAATGCTCTGAGGTCCAGAGCCACAAAAATTTCCAGATAAATTTCTCTATGCAACACTTAAATCCTAGAAAATATTCTAGGCACCTGAAAAGCTTACTGAAACCGCAGTTTTCCCTAGATGCACAAAAATACATGTCTGGACCTGAATCTTACATGTTTTTCTCTAGATCAAAAGCTAGAGGCAATTTTCAGTTCTAGGTAGTAGACAACTAGTTTTTTTGCTAAGTAGTCTACCTGTGAGCCAAGTACCTAGCATATCAGTAAAGATCTAGACGTTTTAGTTCATGTAGTCTAGAAACACATCCAGAACATGGAAATATAGGTGCACAAGTTTGAGCATGCAACCCTTCCACATAGAGTTAGCAGATGTGACATAGGATTTACAGAGCATCCACGTCCTCCAGAGTGCTTCTAGAAGTTTTATTCCTAAAACTGTAGTAGAAGCCTGTTTTTTAAGAACCCAAGTCTCTCTCAAAAAACAAAAATAATCTTAATTCTTCTGATTTGTCATTTGATAAACAACCTCTCAAAATGGCTAGCACACATATCCATGAAATTACCTGAAAATGAAAGCATTATTCAAGATGTTTTCAATTTCATATAATTTCTTTAAAAATCAGAAAAAAGCAAAAACAAAAATAAAAAAAACCTTTGTGATCATTACCGATTTTCCACCTATTTTATCCCCAAATTCCAGTTCCATGCTGAGCTGCCTATAGTGCTACCCAGAGTGCTATATGTGCGTTAAAACTGATCAGTTATGTATGTACAAAGCTATTTACTTTAATACTCTTGCATGTTTTATAAGCATACACAGATAATCACTGTATGATATTAGACAAATCACAGAACCATAGAATGGTTTGGGTTGGAAGGAACCCCAAAGATCATCTTGTTCAAACCCCCCTACCATGGGCAGGGACACCCTCCACTAGACTAGGTTGCCCAAAGCCTCATCTAACATGGCCTTGAACACTTCCAGGGAGGAGGCAGCCACAGCTTCTCTGGGCAACCTGTTCCAGTGCCTCACCACCTTCATTGTAAAAAAATTTCTCCCTTATATCCACTCTAAATCTACCCTCTTTCCATTTAAAACCATTGCTCCTTCTCCTGCCACCTATAGACCCTGGTAAAAAGTTTCTTGTCACATTTCTTATAAGCCCCCTTCATATATTGAAAGACTGAAGTAAGGTCTCCCCAGAGCCTTCTGTTCTCCAGGCTTAACAATCTCAGCTCTCAGCCTGTCCTTCCAGGGGAGGTGCTCCAGCCCCCTCATCATCTTCATGGCCCTCCTCTGGACCTGCTTGAACAGGTCCATGTATTTCTTGTGCTGGGGACCCCACAGCAGTACTCACTTTAGGAGAGTGAAGTAGAGAGGGAGAATCACCTCCCTTGACCTGCTTGCCATGCTTCTTTTCATGCAGTCCAGGGTATGACTGGCTTTCTGGGCTGCAAGTGCACATTGTTGGCTCATATTCAATTTTTGATCCACCAGTATCCGTAAGTCCTATGCAAGGCTGCTCTCAATCTATGCATCACCCAGCCTGTACTGATGCTAGTGATTGTTCTGACCCATGTGCAG
Source organism: Psophia crepitans (assembly GCA_013399095.1). NCBI lineage: Eukaryota > Metazoa > Chordata > Aves > Gruiformes > Psophiidae > Psophia > Psophia crepitans. Next base: position 474,826 of record VWZZ01005305.1, on the reverse strand, counting down.
GACCATGCACTTGGCCATGTTGAACTTCATAAGGTTCACATTGGCCCACTTATAAAGCCTGTCAGGGTCCTCCTGGATAGCATTCCATCCCTCAAACAAATCAATTGCAACATTCAATCACTTGTCTTGGTGTCATCCACAGACTTGTTGAGGGTGCACTCATTGCCATTATCTATGCCATTGATGCAGAAATTTAACAGTTTGTTCCAGTATGGACCCTTGAGTGACAGCCCTTGTTTGTGGTTTCCACCAGTAACCAATGTCGCTCTTGGTTTTATAACTTACATTATAATCTGTATTAAAAGGATTATATAATGTGGTTATCTCCTCTTCTAGAAATCAGAGTTGATGACCCCAGAGATTATCTTCTGCCACTTGTTTCTAAAAGTAACTTAAACTGCAGTGTGCAAAGCTCAAACTAAGTCATGGAGACTCCAGGAGGACACAATTTTGCTGTTACAGAGCTATTTCTTTTATACAAATACTGAGGAAGGGTAGCTGCTGAATGACTAATGGGAGGGCAAAGCGATATTTAGTAAAAAGTATAGATGGTCTTCCCTTGACATACTCCTGAGTTGTCCAAATAAACATAACATACCACTGTCTTGTGGTTAATAATGAAGATGCAATGTGCTTTGAACCCTGACAGCACGGAGTTAACCTCTTTTGTGTAATTCATTTACACTGCAATCTTATGTTCAAAAGCTTTACTGTAGTTCTTGGAAAAAACCCTAACACTGAGGTTTGTTGAACTCTTTAAAAAAAAAAGAGTTAAAAGTTCCCTGTAGAAACTAACACTGCTACTTGCTCAGCACAGTAGATTTAAATTACATGAGTCCCAGCAATAAAATATTTTCAGGTTCAAGCATTGCAGATAGTAAAATTGGCACTCCAGTTCTTTGAACTTTAAAAAACACGTCTAATCAATCAAATGAGCTGCTTATATAAAACACAAAACGTGATTATTTTCTATTTCGTTTACTCGCGATTTTATGATTCAGTGAACTCTTTTTAGCCATCCAGTCTGCCTAACTTGGAAATTATACAATTTTAACTGTTCTTCATTATTGTTGTACAATGCTTTACACAATGTAACATTGAAATTAATTTTCTGCAAAATCAATTGTATTTATGGAATTGTTACTTAGATAAGAATAGGGTTTGCCGCTTAAAAATTTAAGGCAATCATGATTCATATTTTTATTTTCCATTGTATGTCACCACTAAAATTGTACTTTAACAAAAAAAGTCACTAAAAATCTATTAAACTGTCTCCTGAAAACTTTTAGTAAAGCTAATGTTTTTAGGTAAAACTGTTAACATTTTTTATTACATTGCCACCTGAAAGTAAATTTAATGACCTGGGAAGTTTTGGTGTTTGTAACTTCATATTTGAATAAAATTTGCAAATACATCATATTTCCTTTTCTCACTTGGGTTCTACAGAAATCCACAGATTGGTGGAGATCATTAGAGTTTACCTACATTTAAGTACTTTAGGTCAGACATACTGAAACACATAACTAAATATGGCAATATAAAATTAATAGATGCATCATTTTGAATTCAAATGCAGGTAAGGAATCTTACATATTTATTAAAGAATCTGAAAGTTTTAATTCCAGTGTTCACAGAAGGTCTAATGCTGAGTGTCTCTACCTTTAATGGCAAAAACCACCACAATATCAGTGATGTAATGAATTTGCTAAGGTCAGATTTACAAGGAACATCTCTGAGCAAAGCAGCTGATGTAGCATAATTTATTTTTTCTAGATAAATTGAGTTACAGTTAATTACATTGGACTTAGGATTTCAAGATATTCTCCCTGGACACAAATTTATACATGCATAAAAAGATGTGGAACATCTTACAACCACGTCTTGACAGACACTGGCTAAATTCCAGTTAAATTCCCAGAAAGTAGTTGATCAACTCAATTTATGCTACCTGAATTTCTCGAAGAGGATGCAGTTCCCAATTTGGAAAGCTACTGAAATGTTGAGTATCAGCCTCAATTACTGAACACAACCAGACCATCAGTTCCAGGACGTTCAGCTGATAACTTCATTTGTTGCTCCTGCTTATCAATTATGTTTCAGTACAGAAAATGCACCTGTTATCTTTATAAAAGGAGCAACCTAAAATTGAGGTATTTTCCTTCTTTCATTTCCAAAATCAAGAGAAACAGTAGAAGAGTATAGGCAACGTTAGAACAGCCTCTGTGCCATCATAGTACAGGTCTTAGGAGCCTACTAATCCGATGGATTTCAATCCATGCTAAAATTTTGCTCATACTTCACCCAGAGAGAAAATGTGAGTAGTATTTTTGTTCAGTCTAATAGTGTAAAATACAGTGAGAACCTGAAAAGAAAACTATAAATAAGAGTTGAAGACACTGCTTAACCGGAGGCTGGACTGCTCACCTGAATGCACTTCCATTTACAGCCATAAACCCTGACAAGAGGAGGTGAAGTAAAGATTCTGATCAACACTCCATCTCAAGAGCTGAAAAGTAGGTTGAGGAGAACTGACAGCTGTAAGAATTCAAGTTATATTGTGCCCTGATTTTCCTCAGAGAATTAAGAGCTGATCCATTTCCTAAAACTCTCAAGACTAGAGCTGGAATGATTTATTCCTGCCTCCTAATATGAAGGCTTTATTATTCCTTCACATTTGTTATCATAAATGATACAGGACAGAAAGTTTGATCAGAGTCTGAGAATATGATCAAGAATCTGACAGCATGTGGCTACATCAAAGAATCTACACAGCACCCCATGGACTACCACAGAGCTCCATCTGCACACTCAGCTGTCAGGTCGGGATTTTGAAATGAAATACCACCATTTAAACTAGCTTATACCTGTGATGTAAGATGAAAATCTGAGGACAAACTATGGGCCATTTGTTTGTTTGGATTTTTATTACTATATTATGTATTGCCAGCAAGCACTTTTTTCACACTCTAAACATAAACTGAAGTTTTCTTCATTCATCACTCTGATCATTGGTTTATGCTGAAGAATTTTAGCTGGAGTTCTGGATGAGAATGAAAGTAAGAAAAAAAGTAAAAGTAATCAAGCTGTGAAGATTTGTATTGCGTTTGCGTTTCAAGGTTTTGGTAGCAGGGGCGGGGGGGGTGCCTACAGGGGTGGCTTCTGCAAGAAGCTGCTGGAAGCTTCCCCTGTGTCTGATAGAGCCAATGCCAGCCAGCTCCAAGACAGATCCATTGCTGGCGAAGGTCAAGCCCATCAGCAGCAGCGGTAGCACCTCTGGGATAACAGTTAAGAAAAAAAGAAAAATAATTGCAGGAGCTTTCTCAGCCAGAGAAAGGAGTTAAAAGATGTGAGAAACTCTGGAGACACCAAGGTCAGTGAAGAAAGAGGGGGAGAAGATGCTCCAGGTGCTGGAGCAGAGATTCTCCTTCAGCCCATGGAGGAAGGATGATGGGGTGCAGACATTCCACCTGCAGCCCACGGAGGACCCAACACTAGAGCAGGTGGAGACATCTGGAGGAGGCTGTGACCCTGTGTGAAGCTCATGCTGAAGCCAGCTCCTGGTACGACCTGTGGATCCGTGGAGAGAGAAGCTCACGCTGGAGCAGGTTTGCTGGCAGGACTTGTGATCCTGTGGGAAACCCACACTGGAGCAATTTGCTCCTGAAGGTCTGTACCCCATGGGAGAGATGCACATGGGGCAGTTTGTGAAGAACTGCAGCCCGTGGGAAGGACTCATGTTGGGGAAGTTCATGGAGGATGGACTCCCGTGAAAGGGATCCCATGCTGGAGCAGAGGCAGAGTGTAAGGAGTCCTCCTCCTGAGCAGGAAGGAGCACCAGAGACAAACTGTGATGAAGTGACTAAAAGCCCCATTCCCTGTCCCTCTGTGCCACTGTGGGAGAAGGAGGTATAAATTGGGTGTGAAGTTAAGCCCTGGAAGAACAAAGGAGTGAGGGCAGGTGTTTTAAGATTTAGTTTTATTTCTCACCGCTGTACTCTGCTTTGTTTGATAATAAATTAGATTAATTCTTCTCTAAGTTTGGTCTGTTTTGCCTGGGATGGTAACTGGTGAACAATCTCTCCCTATCCTTACCTCGACCCACGAGCCTTTCACTATATTCTTCTCCCCTGCCTAGTTAAGGAGGGGGAGTGACAAAGCGGCTCTGGTGGGCACCTGGACTCCAGCCATGGTTAACCCACCATAGGATTTCTTTCTGTATTTCTCTGAAATATAAAAATACAATATAGCAAAAGTCACAGTTACAATCTGCCTGAGCAACCATATATAGTTATTTTTTGAACCAATACTGAAATATACACATCAATCTCAGAGTTCTTCTGTTCATCCAAATGGATCCTTATTGTCCACTGCAAATACATCTTCAAAGTTAGTTTGGCTCAGGTCGTACACTTTCCAGAAAGTCTTCAGATCCATTTCAATTTGGCTCTTGAAAAACCTTCTCATACGAATATAATCTTCTTCTAGACTAAACAACGTATTCCTTAATATATATTGCTGTATTTCTGTCATGTATTTTATTAGTACCTTGAGGTTCACAGCTGAACATATATGTTTATAGCTACTTATACTTCAGGAAATTAGCAACTAGAGAAGCTGAAATAAATTTGATGCAGATTTACAACTTCATTTTCTACTCTCCTGGGTTTTTTATGTATAGTCCAATTATCACTTCACATGAATAAGGAAATTTTCAAAAGGCACAACTGGCTTCTGATGCCCACTAACTTGCAGTAGGAGTTAAAAAACAGACATCAATAGGCTCTATCTCACTTTTCTGATTTAATGTTGTTTGCTCCTCTTTCTTCTCCATCTCCCTGATTTTTCCTGTGAGCATTATGAAGAACAAACAAAATGCTGAGAAAACAAAAAACTAAAATCACACCATCCCTCAATTTCCTCTTCAGACTCCTCTCCCCAGCTTCTGTCATCTATCTCAGTGCAAAAGAGATTTTCTCTCCATTCTTGGAACATGGCTGTGGCTAATTCTAGTGCAAGACAACATAAAGCTACCACAAAGTTCCAAAGAAATTTATTATTTTGACTTTGACTTCAGCTTTTTATTCTTCATATCAGCCTTGTATTCTTTATATCAGTTACTTGCCTTTCGCCTGAAAAAATGTCATGAGTTCTCTGAGGAGGGTAATTGAATATTATGTATGGTATTGTCGTGGTTCAGCCAGCAGCCAAGCCCCCCGCAGCCGCTCACTCACCACCCCGGCAGCAAAACAAGGGGCAGAGTGAGGCAACAAAAGGGCAAATGGCTTCGAGTTGAGATAACGGCCGTTTAATGGGCCGACAAAAGGAGAGGGGAAATGACAATAGGGCCGCAGTAGTTATCCCGGGATGTAAACAACTGCGATAACAAACGCAGTACTTTACCAACCGACAACCAGACGGACCAGACGCACAGCCCCCAGCAAGCCCGTCCCGGAGCAGCCCTGGGCCCCTCCCGGGCCAGTCCCTTTATAGGGGCCTGATGTCACATGGTGTGGAATAGCGGCCCGGCCCGGCTCACCTGGCCCGGGCCTGAGCATTAACCGCGGCCTGGCCACAGCCAGGACAGGTATTCATGCATATGTGTACTATTCACTGTAGTAATCAGTAAGAGCTCAGCTACGATCATGATCATCATGGATGCTAAACTATTAAACAGGCTCCTGTTTATAAAGTGTTTTTTATTCAATTACATTTAAATTGCTACAAATTGGAATAAACATGGTTCAGTGATGCAAAAATCACAGGAGTTTTCGAAGCTGTTATTTTCTTTGTCTGATTTTTACACTTCACATAATGGTACCCTTGGATCTCATAACTAACCTGTCATACTTTGAATTATCGCTTACTCACAACTTTATTGTCACATCAGATATATTACTATTCCTTCTCCTTGAATTTAGGACCCAATGATAACACTAAATTGAAACATCATTGTACTGCAGCTAGCACAATGATTACAGAAAAAAAATTACATCTTCTTCAAAGTTCATGGAGCATATAAAGTGAGAAGGAAGAACTATGCATCAGAGAAACTTTTCTGGTCATTTGTACATGTTTTTCCCTTCTCATTAATCAATGTGTTAGGCACAGTATGAAAGAATGGTAATTTGTTTAAGCAAAGGTCTTTTATAAACAGGATATATTCTATACATAGATTGCTAAACTAAACCCTAGTCACATATTTCATATTTATATCGTATGTTTGTGTGTGTGTGTGTCTATATATCTGTATCTATGTATGTATCCGTGCGTATGCTATATATAAAAGTATGCTATCTCATATTTTGCTAATGAAATTAGAGGAAAAAATAGATCTTTATGGTCCCAATATGAAAGAGCAATGAAGCATCTTTATTTATAGGGCCCCATAAGAACTTTGGAATGCAACCTTGTTTTGCAAACTGGAGACTGTCAGCTCTGTCTGGTACAGTGAGGCCTGGAAACCCCAAACCTTACTGCTTAGCAGTGGCACAATAGCCAGGTTTAATCCCCCATCTTTCAACTACAAACTGATTGGTATCAGTCAATATTTATAGAACTGAAAAACAAGAAAAAATCATACTTATCATGAATAAGTACATAAACAGCACTAATGTTTAAAATGTATTGTATTCCATGTCTCATTGTACAAACACATGGCAAACAGTGTTAACTGGATGTATATATTGCAAAGATATATTTCAAACACATTTAAGAACACCAGCAATAGAGATTTGCTTGCTCTCATTTCTTTTATATATTTTTACAGAAAATAGAATTGTTCTGAAGATACTTTTAGTACTTACCACTGTGTCGGATTTTTGAGAAGGCTTCAGAATTCCCCCACAGGAGGCAGCATGATGTCATTTTAGTTACAGTGGAAGGTTTTCCTGTTCGGAAGAAATATATAGTGCTCTTCAGTGAATGAAGAAAAAAAAGTCCATGCTTATGAGTCACAAATGGTGAAAAACAAGTTACTTATTAAATTACCTTTAATGCTGTTTTTCAAGATTAAAAGGAACGAAAAATCATAATATTGATACCCCGAGAATAAATACATTGATGACAGTGTATTGACTTCTGTCATAAAAATTATTAGCAATATTTTTTTCTTTGGAGATTGATCACTGATACAAAAGTAGATTTTTCTTTAAACCTATATACCACAAAAGTATACTTTCTGGAGAAAAAAGCTAAGGCAAATACTTCAAAATAAAAGAAAAAGAAAATTGCAACAAAACCCTTGGGTTTAACATTACTCCTATACAAAATATTTGTGTAAACATACATATTCAAATATAAAATAGAAAAATTCAAATATTCAAATATATTAACATATAAATATTCAAATATTTTTTAAAACCATCTTAATGTTATTTATTCTTTCCTATGGGTAATTCAAAACTGTAGCTTAAACTTCAAATGGCATTTCAACTGATAAATTGCTTACCAATAGTCTATCTGTTTTAGATAAACTATTTCAATACACTAAATACCAATATTTACTAAGAGTCTCTTCTGTAAGGACTATCTTGAGACACCACGATTTAGAACTCAAATCTTAATAGTGTTAAGAAAGTTATTTCAGGTAATTTGTTTAGGTTCCAAGACTGTATTAGTTGAAATACTTCTCACTCAAAGGCCAGCAAAGTTGATTTTATGGCATTTATAGCTGCACACATTTTGCAGGGGAAATTCATACATTGCTTGTATATTTTTTTCTGTATCTCTCTTAAAATACCAAGGCACTTCATATAATTTTAATTCTTATTGTCATTAGGTTGATCAACAGATAGAAGCACTTTGTGTGAAAAATACCATTTCAAAACAAAGTACAGGAGAAAGGGTGAGGTCATAAAGTATTCCTATTAGCTCACTAATACATCAAGCAAACTTATAATTTCTGAAAAATCACACAATGCATTTGGCCCCAGTACAGTGCCCACTAACACTGTAGAAACACTTCTGCAATAAGCTGACAAATATGTTCCACAAACCTATATGGCTTTTGGTGTCCATCTGCATGTCATTCACCAACACGAATAGACATGACTTCCAGATAACTGATAAAGTGGACCATCATTACAATACAAATGATATATCTATACACACACACACGCAAACACATTCTCTCTAAGTATCTGTATGTATTTATACTGTATTTTATGAAATTAATTTGGTTGTTTCCTTCTTGCATTTCAGAATTTTTTCTCATATCACTTAAATAAAAAAATAATCAGATTTTAGACTTCACTTCTGACTAAAATCAATGGTGGAAATGAAATCAGGCTTTAACGCTTGCTTGCTACTAGCAGATTCTGCAACCTTAATCACAATGAATTCTTTCTCATTAATGTTTTGACTCACTACAGCCAAATCACTCCCTGTGATCAATATATGTCTGAAAAGGAGAAATTCAGGAATATGGAAGCAAAGCAAAATTCGTTATGAATAAGGAGCGTGTGAAACACTAGCTAAACTGTGAAAGTGTCCATCTGGACACTTGCTGCAGGGGAAGCTTGGCAACACTGCAACTTTTCATACACACCCGTTGAGGAATCAGATGTTGAAGTTTAGGGCAATCTTTATTCCAAGCTATGGTAATGTCTTAAATCTCTCCACGTGATAGTGGCATTTTTACTGAAGATTTCACTGTTCACGTAGACAGCCATTCCAATTCTCCAACAGTAGTAGGTGATTAAACCTAGGATATAAGAAATAAGGAAGGATTTAAGGAATGGCTGGACAGTGAAAATCCACTAAGGCTAACACAGCTTTCCCTCTCAACTTAAACTTGCATTTATTTTTTTTGGCAGCCTTTATGGCTTAATTCCTGCTACAGGAAGAGAACGTAATTCACCTTGGCTTTACTGGTGAACATGGGGATTGCATTTATTGTCTCTCTGCAGCATCCAAACAGTCTCCAACTCTAAAGTGTAAAAATTAATTTCCATGTTTATCTTTGTGCCTATGTGTTTATCCTTTTCACCTTATTTCTCTTAGACATCTTCTAAGATCTGTCCTTTACTGACTGGTTTTAATTGTAGATGACTGTAGTTTAAACTCTGTATATTCTAGTAAACCACGCTGTTCTCTGTTGGCCATTTACAGATCATATTTAGACTTTATCTCTGTAATAGGCAATTGTTCTCAAAAAAACCCTGCAAATACTGCACTTCCTTTGTATCAAGGAGCAAGGACATACATGTTAAAAGACTAGTAGTCAAATTCTAAGACAAAATATAGACATCGTCTACATATATTTTTCATTTTATCTCCATATTTGTGATAACTGATTTCCTCATAAAATTTTAATAAAAATATTAAAGCAGTCCTTCTAAGCATATTTTTCTGAAGTCTAAAACAGGTTTTCTCATCAGTCCACAGACTCATAGGTAACTTAAATCTGATGGTGTTATAATGACCCTAGTTTTAATGTTACTCAGCTTAAGCTTACTCAGTTGGTTCATTTCTCAGAATTATCAAAACAGTCTCTGATTTTATAGCTTATACAGCAATAAGCAACTAGGACTGATATTCTGTCACTATATTTACACAGCTAGCTTAGTCTTTACCTGAGAAATAAAAAGTTTGTCTCATAAAAATTTTGTTTTGTTTTGCTTTGAACACAATGATCCACTCTCTCCAGCTATCCCAAAAACCTCTGACAGCTGTTGTCAATACCCAGATATAGGCTAAAAATATTTGTTTATTCTTTGATGCTCAATTTTATTCATCACAATGACTGGACGATTGTAATTAACTTCAGTTTGAGCAGACAAGTTCACAAAGTCCCTCTGAAAAAAATGTACCATTTTAAATGCAGCCTTAGCATCTTTAAATATATCTTTAAATCTATCTTTTACACTGTTTACATATCATCTTTTGAATGCTTCAACAATAAGCTCTCCCTACTGCTAAATTCAAGAATTTAATTCATAAAGACACATTCTCTAGCAATTACTTTTTAAAATTTTTTGAACTGTAAATCAAAAATCACTGAATGAAAAATAAGTAAATGCGTCTGGGCAATTCTGTGATGTTCTCTCAGCATCAATAACCCTGAAGTCAGAAGATCAGATAACCAGATGATGTTATATGCTGTTTATTGCCTGGACAGTTATGGAGAAGGAAGATTTTCAGAAGAGGAAAGGCAGCTTAGAGGTAGATTTCATAGCAGGAAAAGGACACAGACCAGCTAGAGGAGTATCAGAGATATGCAAATGAAATCGACTTTTTCCTTAATTTAGGTATTTGAAAGTTAAATAAATAAATCTGACCTCAGGCTTCCTTTGCATTTAGTGGGGAGAAAAAAGGCATCTCAAATGGTAGAAGACTCATTTATCTCCATGAGTCAAGAGTGTGGGCTTTAAGTAAGAAAACAAACAACCCACTCTTCACATATACCAACTGAGGTAATATTGACTTACAGATATATAAGAAATGAGTGCTGGTATCTTATTATCTTTACTTAAAGCCAATGTAATAAGTATCAAATAATGCAATGGCAGTGAAATGTACTTTCCCCTTCGCTAAATGTGCAGTACCTCTCTCTCTGCCTAGAGAAAGAGAATTCACCAACAAGAAAAAACTCCCATTTTGGTGACCCATTTTTCAATGTTATTCACAAGCAGCACACCAGAAGAAGACAGGAAGCCTCTCAGCCACACACTCTCCCTAAGTGAATATATTCTGCATTGTATTCCTTTTCTTCAAGCAGATCAGAAAGATATAGTGCAACCATGGAACTTATGTTGCTTCTTTCTCCCTCTGACACAGTAGTTTCCTCACAGTTCTCTGATCACCTCTTTCTGCTTTAAACTCTTAAACATATGAACCTACCCGTGCCTATCCCACAAGGATCCCCTTGTGGTAGCATACTCAGAGGAAGCATGAAAGAGACTGACACTCCTCTGAAGTCAAAGGTGAGGGACTGTGTCCTCAGTCACAAGCAACTAGAATACCCCACAGAACAGATGGGTGGCTTAAGAGAGAAACTACAAGAGAAAGAAAGGATAGAAATGTGTGAATCTGTGGTAAGGTCTACAAGGTCAAGAAAAAACCTAGCAGACACCAGAGATGAACAGAGAAAGAAGGCAGAACAGCCTAACAAATGCCAACCAGAGGCTGCTCTTCAGAGAAAATGGGTTGGTACCAAACATACAACTGCAGCAGCAGAGAAACGGTAACACAGAAACAGAAAGGCTGAGGCCATCTCCACAGTATGCAGACCGGGGAGGAGGAATGAAGCTGTTTGTAAGGCATGATGGCAGCTAGGAACAAGTGATGTGAATTTACAAAGGTACCTATTTTTACCAAAAAGCGCTAACATTTCTTGAAATGTCTTCTTGCCTTCAAAAGTATTTTGATACGAATCTTTGCTAATAAGACTGGTAAAACACAGGTTCGTTTCTCATGTGGGCTACATCAGAATCACCATGAACTACCTATCAAAAAAAGATATCCTGTGCGATACAGTAGATAAAACAGATTAAAAAATCCTCATCAGAAGAATGAATGAGGGTAAATATTTGAATAGCATATAATACACATTTCATTAGAAAATGTGAAGATTTTTGCAATACCAACAAATGGAAATCTAAAGGATGAAAGGGTGACAATATCAGTACAAAGAAGTTCTAGAAAAACATAATAATTAATTCTCCATGTCAAAAAACTGAAAAGCTCCAGAAAAAAAAAATATGCTGAGGGGTAGACAAAAAAAAACATCAACAAACCAAACAAAACACAACAAGCAGGCTGGAAACAAAGATGTAATACTCAGTTTGAATCAAAAGAGAATAAAACAAAAGAAATCTTTTGAAGAATTTGCAAACTGTTATGAGAAGTCAGGAAGAATTAAACTCACGAAGCCTGAGCCCAAAACAGGAACACACACAAGAGAAGTGCTGATGATGCAGAAGAGAGTGATTTTCCGTGTTAAGAATTTCTGAATGGTAAATGGAACGATAAATCCCCTCAGGCCAGAAAGTAGCAAAGCCAAGAAAGCATGTAGAATAAGACATAGTAAAAATGAAGGACATAAGAAAAGCTAAGTCTAAGGTCAAAGAAAAGGGGAGAGAGTGCCAGAAGTGTGTCAAAAGGAAAGGTTGATTCTCAAGTCAAGGATAAGAGAAAGGCCAAGCCTGAGATTAAGGAGGAGGAGGAAAAGGAGGACAAGATACAGCTACAGGAGAAAGACAGCAGAAAGGGAAGGGGAAAAGACCAATCTGAACAAAAAA
>VWZZ01005305.1:438703-462532 GCA_013399095.1 Psophia crepitans | reverse complement strand
AAAAAAAAAAAAAAGATTAAGGACATACCTGAAGTCAAAGGAACAGAATCCAAAGAGAGCTTCAAGACCATGCTGAGACATACTGAAATTAAAGATCAGTTGGAACAGCAAGAGCTCCACATAATAACCCTCAAGCCTGTCAAGGTACAGCTTTCAGAGTCTGGAGATAGGGAATCGGATGAATAGCAGACAGAATAATCCACCCAGTGGCATGAAGTTCAGATCATCTATTCAGTCCTCACTTCAACTATACAGTTAAGTCTCCTTGGGCTTTTTAATATTATTTCTGTGTTTCTGAAACTACCAGCAAGAAATGTGCCAAAAGGCATTTAAACAGCTATTTCAGCAAGGCTCTCGCTATGCTTGAGGTAATGTTGACTGTGTCACTTCCAAGTTGTTACTAGTAAAGCAATTACTCTTGATGAAATCATATATATCTCCCTGTGCATGAGCAAACTCTGATAAATATATCTGCCTTGCTCTCATGATTTTTTTTTTTTTTTTTTTTTTTTTTTTTTTTTTTTTTGTGGGNTTTTTGAGAGAGAGAGAGAGAGCATCTAGGTAATTCAGGAAGAAATTCTCTTAAAATTTTCAAAGCCAGAAAGACTGGAATGACTGAAAAATCATTAAATGAAAATTCATACATGAAAGACCTCTCATAAGTGGAAAAGGTTTTATCTTTACACAAATGATGTGTCAGATACTATCATTGCTGGTTAATGCACAGTCAAAATATAAACCACTGAGCTGTTTCTCACACACCCTCCCCCCAAAAATGCAGTGTAAGGTGAGAGAAATTGCAATGCAAGCCATCAAACTGAAATCAGCACATCAAAATCAGTTTGCACTTAGGTCTTTACCTATCTAACTGCATATATTTTCATTCCTATACTATTTAAACATCTTTCCGACGGATAGGATGGGCACAAGGAGGTTGTTCCAGTTCAGTCTCAATATAACTGAGAAGTTGCCAGGAATACAGGGCAGTGGGCCCCGACTGATGGCAGTATCACCAGAAGTTCTGAGACTTCCTTCTCTTGAAAACTGAGCTCTTACACATTTTCACCTTCATGGTGTTTCCCAGTTTTCTGTAATGAAATTAAGATGTTAGTAAAGCAAATTATAGAATGTGCCCACCTATACTGCGTCTCCAAAACAAATATTCGCAGAAAACCTTTCAGCCTAGCGTGTCCCTGATGGCACAATCAGCCCTGCCTATCACTGATCAGCCCTTCCAGGGCTCCCCTCACCCTGTGCAAGGCCCAGGACCCCATCTCAGCCCCCTGGGGCTGTCAATCCCTGCCCCAGCAATGCCACAGCAGGGCCGGTCTCCAGCTCCTCACAGCCCAGCCCAGCCCTGCCCGGCCACCTGCAGGCCCACATCCAAGCCTCATCCCATCCTTGTCCCCAGGGAGGTGCCTGATGTCTGGGGTTGCCCTGCTTCCCTGCGCTGGTTTTGGCTGGGATATAGCTAATCTTCATAGTAGCTAGTACAGGGCTATGTTTTGGATTTGTGCTGAAAACAGTGTTGATAACACAGGCATGTTTTTGTTGTTGTTGAGCAGTGCTCACACAGAGTCAAGGTCTTTTCTGCTTCTCAAACAGCCCCACTAATGGGATGGCTGGGGGTGTACAAAGAGTTGCGAGAGGACACAGGCAGGACAGCTGACCCCAACTGACCAAAGGGATATGCCATACCGTATGATGCCACACTCAGTGTATAAGGGGCTGGGAGAAGAGAAAGGAGGGGGAGACACGTTCAGAGTGATGGCGTTTGTCTTCCCAAGTAACCATTACGCGTGACGGAGCCCTGCTGTCCTGGGGATGGCTGAACCCCTGCCTGCCGTGGGGAGTGGGGAATGAATTCCTTGTTTTGCTCTGCTTATGCACGTGGCTTTTGCTTTATCTATTAAACTGTCTATGTGTCAGCCCACGAGTTTTCTCACTTCCACTCTCCAATTCTCTCCCGCATCCCCACTGTGAGAGGATTGAGCGAGCGACTGTGTGGGGCTCAGATGCCAGCTGGGGCAAACCCACTACCTGCTGACTGCCCTGTTCCTGGCTGGGATGTGAAGGGCTCTGGCTGTCAGGCCCTGTCCTGCCCCACCATGGAGAGCCCCCAACCCTTTCCTGGTCCCTGTGATGCCATGACATAATGTTACCAAGTTCAGAACTGCAAGTGAACTGTTCATGCAGCAAAAAAATCCAACCTTAACCTGACCCATGATGAGAGACAAATTAGGACCACATCCTTCTTGCAGTAGCCGTCATTCCACCTGTGACAGAATCACCAAAATCCACATCTCTTAAACCCGTGATATATTTTTCCCCAGTCACCTTCATGGAAACTATGTGGATTAAAAGCAAACAAACACAAAACCAAACAAAAACCCACACCAAACTCTGCAGCAGAATGAACTCACACAATCAGTCAAGAATGGAAACTACTAGTTACCACTGATTTTTTTTATAACTTTCCTTTATTACTGAAACTTCCTATTTCTCTACCCAGATGAACTAAAACTTCCAAGATGAACCTAAACACTAAATTCCTTAACTCCAATGAGTACTCAAAATAATAGACTCTAGAGAGACATGAATCTTACTGTTGTCTCTATGTCTTTCCTCGGGAGAAGCCCCTCATTTTTTCTTATAGCCTATCTTGACATGACTGAGCCACCTACTTGACATGTATACCTGCTATAGTGGTGCTGCATCTCAAATTGTCTAACTGATAGATTAATTATGTTGTGAAAGGATTTTCATCTACATTTCCTTAGGAAGTTATGCTCAGAACATTTGTTGCTAGCAAGTGTTCAGTGTAAAGTTTGCCCTTAGGAGATGGTCTTCTGCATCCAGAACCTCATCATTTTTTCCAAGTATATCTGTTGGTAAATTGAGTGATGTTAACTCATTACAAACCTTGCTAAACTTTGAGGTTACCTCACTGAAATTTTAACACAAGAACTTGTCTTACAATCGAGCAATCAAAAATTAAAGTAAGAATGACTTTCACGCTAATAGAAAACACTATATAAAGATGGGGAAATAAGGTTACTGGTTCCATCTCTGCATTTTGCATTAAGTTATCAACTGAAAATAAATGTCTCAAACTGCAATAAATACATAGAAGTGATCTTCTGAGAAGTTTTTACCTGCGTAGAGATTATCATCACAAGTAGATGATGGGGCAGTCATAATCACATCCTATATAGACCTATGGAGTAAAATTGAAACATTTTAAACTGGAAGGAATGTGTTTTTCCAGCCTCCTTCCTTGTCTAAAAATGATTGGTGAAGAAGAATGAACATGTTATCACAAAAATAACATGTAAGTGGGTTGGGCAGTAGAGAGCAACAAACCCAAAGTACAACAGCAATCTGATAGGATCATCTCAGCAGTCTTTAAAAACCAGCCAGTGCAGCTAGAAGCATTCAAGTATTGATTAAATAGATTTTTCTAAACATTTTTTCTTAATTCAAAACTTTAAGTGATGAAGCAACTAAACTTAGAATCCATTTCCAGGCACATGGATGACAAGGTAGTTATCAGGAGCAGTCAGGATGGATTTACAAAAAGTAAGCCATGCCTGATCAACTTGATAAACTATGATGAAATAACTGGCTTGGTAGATGAGAGGAGAGCAGCGGATATTGTCCACATGGACTTCAGTAAGGCTTTCCATGCTGTTTCCCATAAGATCCTCATAGAGAAGCTGATGACATCTGGGCTTAATGAACAGACAAAGGCTCAGGAGGATCTTATTTATGCTTATAAATACCTGAAGGGAACGTGCAAAGAAGACAGAGCCAGGCTTTTTTCAGTGATGTCCAGTGACAGGACGAGAGGCAATGGACACAAACTGAAACACAGGAAGTTCCCTCTGAACATCAGGAAACACTTTTTTACTGTGAGGGTGACCAAACACTGGCTCAGGTTGCTCTGAGAGGTTGTAGTATCTCCTCCCTTGGAGATATTCAAACACTGTCTGGATATAGTCCTAGGCAACCAGCTGTAGGTGTCCCTGCTTGAGCAGAGGGGTTGAACAAGATGATCTACAGAGGTCCCTTCCAATCTCAACCAGTCATTGTGTGCTTCTGTGATCTATAAATATATGTACCTTTTTCAAGAAAGACAGAATATGCCATTCAAAACTAGAGTCTTGCCTGACCCAAAGAAGCCAGACTCCTGTCGCAAAGGTTATAGCAGATGTTCAGTGCTTGGTTATGTCTAATTCATGCCAGTGAATCATTTCATCAATTACTCAGAGTACTATTTGTCCTTATGGAGCAGTGTCATTTGGTATTAGCAACTGAAGACCAGCTTGAACTATAATCTCTCACATCTCAAGTGAATATGTTTGTGCAAAACTGAGCAAAAGCCTGATTCAAGTAAAGTAGAACAGGGATTGCTACACTCCTGTATCTCCAAGGGTTGTTCTGTCCTTAAAAGAGACAAGGGAACAAAAATATTTTAACTCTTTCTGGCTTGATTTAAATCATGATACAGAATCACCTGCCAACCAACAGAAAGTCAAACAAGGGGAAAGAAACAGCTCCACCTTCTTACAGCACTACAAATAACTCAATGACGTGAAATGTGACATAGGCGCCCTTACACATCTCTTAACCTCCCTGCCAAGATAGCCTTGTGAGCTAACAAAAACACATTTCAAATCTGCAAGACTCTGTTTCACATGACTGTTTCGAGAGCTACTCTAAGTTTGCAGTTTAATGGCTCTGTCTCTACTGCCCTCCCCACGGCTTCATTCCCACTGCTGTCTACATCACAAGGCTTCTGAGTAAAATCACAGCTCCTTTCTTTTATATGTATGTGGGGTTTCCTTCCAACAGATAAAATAACTGTAAGGAAGAGAGTAGTAAAAGTAACTACAGAGTAGTTCCATATCATGGCTCAACCTGCCCACAGCCCAGCCTGCCCCAACTGTTCCAAATGCTACCCCGGCTTGTAGTCTGAATACAACCAGAATTTACCTTGGTAACAAAAAGCAACAACAGAAAATTATGCAAAATTTATGTCTAAGATTCCCATTTCTCTTCCCTCAAATTCAATGAGGAGAAAGTCTTTTGCTTGAAAACCTTTTTCCACTAATTAAATTCCATTCTGGTTTATCTGGGCTGTACTTGAAATTATCAGTTTTCCCTTCTCTTGCTATCTGTTTTCAGGAAAGTTTTGTCAGTTTACTTAAATCCTAGTATATTGAAAAGCAAATATTTCACAATGTGTATCCTTCTTTTACAGCCAAAATGTGACATAACAGCAATTATGACAACTGCTACCAGCATTACTATTATACTGGGAGAGCATGAAGAGACTAAAAGAGAAGGGATCCTGTCTTGACAGGATCCTCACGACCAACTCTATTCCCTGATCTCAAGAAGAAAATGAAGCAGAGAGAGGGAGTGAAATGGATTTTTTGCGACAAAAAACTAAACTAGGTTCCCTCTACAATTAGGACTTGGCATCTGCAGGTCAATCTCTCTCTTCACTGCCAGATTACTCTGCTGTCAGCTGAACAATGTAAAACCCTGTAACTCAAATAGCAACGGGCCATGTTGAGCCTTGAAAGTCTGACTTCAAGGTGTTTTGCAGAAGGTGCAGTAAAAGTTGTACTTAGAATCGTATAGGTTTTGCTTTTCTTTTCCTACAACTTACACTATTCTGTGACGAGCATACAAAAAAAATCAACACAAAAACCAAAGTCATAAAGTTGAAAGAACATTGTTAATTTTTGCAAAGTTTTGAATTAAAAAGTTGAACTGAATTTCCCAAAACAATCTTGATTTAATACCCTTATGATTTTATATTATTAAAAGATATAATTTGAAATTAAATTACTTGGGGTTTTTAACTTAACATACTGGATGCACAAACTGGAAGAACTTGTGGTTTTCCTAAGCAACCTTAAATATGCTACTTTTTAACTTTTTATCTTTTTCATCTCAATTATACTTGCAGACTAATAGAACCTGAATAACAAAGCATATCACCATTCAACTCATTATTGCCATTTACTATACATCTCCTACAGTGCAAATTATTATTTCTCTCTCATCTCACCTTCTTAATTTGCTGAAGGTGCTAGAGGCAAAACAAAAAGAAAGTAAAGGTTTACTATATGCTTATCAACCTTCTGAACATATGCAATGTTGTAATAGCTTTCCCTTCGTCTCTTTCCTGTTTTTGAATAGTCTCCTCTTTTAAAACTAATGTGGCCCTATCTATACTTACATATACCTACTTTTATATTCGTATTGTAGCAAACTGATTCACAGGTTCCTTGAACAAATCTTAAGACAAGTAACTACTGAGGCAAGAATTTAGTAGAGAACTCTATGTGCCTTCCTTGCACTTGACGACATGAAGTTGTCTTCAAACTGTATATAACAGATGAGAATGTGGCCCTAAACCCTTTCTGTAAGTTTGAACTATTCAAAAGGTATTTGTGGAATAAATGCATTTTATTTAATGTTTCCACTAGGAATTAAGTCAAATGCAGAAAATTAAATTTATTACCTGTAACTTAATCATTCATTATAATTTTATTGTGTTGAATGAACCATGTAGCAAATGTTAGATAAAGGTTAAGAGTGATGATAGATTCCAGGAACACCCACAAGAGAAGCATGAGCCCCTGACACTGGATTATCTCAATCCTTGTCTAATCAACTACTCCATGTAGTAACTGAATCTGCTAGATTTATAATTCTCCAAAATTAGCACAAGAGAGTGTGGAATAATTAATTGAACAAGCTAATAACAAACATGGTAACAATAACAGTCCTTAAATTTCCCCAGGGCAGGAAATCAATATGTTGGTAAATTTATTTAAACTCCATTACATGAACAGAGTAAGTTGTCTAAAATGTTTCCAGTGTCCTTGAATATTTGCTGAAAATTCTAAAGCTTCCCAAAAGTCTAATAAATCCTCTCTTGTCTCCCACCAGAGCAAGAAATGAAAAGATTTCTCTCACTGTAGGGCTATATATAAAGACATTGTTCTGTATTTAGAACATTCTGTTTTCAGCTAGACTTTGCTTGCTCAAGGTTGTCAGTCATCTTTAGATTTCCTGCCTGCAATAGCAATAGGTTATATCATACGCTGTTGATTACAGGTCATAACAAAAACAAATTTATGATTGTCATGAGTCCAATATCTCCATTCTTTTTCCAGTTAGCTGGTTGAGAAACGAATTGCTTCTCTCTGCCCTGCTGTTACTTGGAAGAATATTTAGGAGTGAATGAGTTATGAATATGTTGGTCTTTCAGTATTTTTGTTCCCAAAATCGAAGAAAGGCTTTGAGCAGAAACTAAGAGATTGATCCAGAGCCCCTTGAAGTCAATAAAAGTCCTCATGAGATCACTAGACTGCAGAAGTTGGTCCATGTATCCATGCCTCATATTTGCTGTCTCATACTTGGCTGCAGCCTATTGGACACATAATTTTGGGAGGAAATTTTGACAGGACATAGGTAACTATACTCAGTGGTAGCTGCTAATGGAAAATTATAAATCACACCTAAAAGCAGGATTGTGACAGCAATAACTATTACAAGGTCTCGAGTACAGCATTAAAGAGAAACGTATTTTAGAAGTCTCTTGCACAAAAGCAAAACTGTTGCCCTTTTCCAAACCACAAGACAAATTTTACCTCAAGAAGCTGTAAGAATTGATGATATATCTGAGTTACATAAAAAACCAAAGCTAACTATGATCGAATTGATAAATCACATACTACATTTTAGTGCTGTGTTAAAACAACCGTTCAGGCCTCAGAAGTTGAATGTCAGCGGACTTTCTGCATCCAACATCTGGAGGGCTGAACAGCACTGCCGTGTCACTGTGCTGTGTGTACTGAGTCCAGCTCTCCAAGAAACTTGGAGTTACACATTGCACAATGCTGCAAAATATTTGTAGAAGTACTACTCTGAGTACACACAGGCTCCAGAAACACACATGTGGTGTCAGTATTAATATGGAGGATAATGATAAAAGCTCATATGAGGCAGCTAAGTGGCCTGATTTCCAAAAGCTAATACCTCAAAAGATCCCTATGGTGTCAAACCACTGCAGCAATAAAACCCTTGTCTTGAGTAGTGCGAACTCCACATGCTGTGTGTGTATATTTTTCAAAAAGTAATTGCCTATTTGTAAAAAATTTTCTCACCATAGGTAACTATGCTAATAAAGATATTCTGCATGCAAGTAACCATTTGAAGTTTTTACAAATACACAAGATCTTCCACTAATATATAATCTATATTACAAACACATAAAAACATTGCAGTTTGCACTTCTTTTTCATTCTTTTTTTCTATTAATCTAAGATGCAATTGAGACTCATAGATGGACAAGTGATAAATGTCTTCGTTGTAGTTATCAGATGATTTTAGTCAACAATTCAATTATTAAATCCCCTCAGTAAACAATAGGATGTCATGGCAAAAGCTTCTTGTTCTTGTTTAATAGAGCTCTTAACTTTGCATTACTTTAGGGAAGGCCTTAATTTTTTTTACTAATATTCTCAGAAGTTGAAACTGAACTTGAGATATTGAGGAAAAAAACCCCTATCTATAGAAAACACAGATCATATTTCTTTGAAAAGAGATTCTTGTTATATAATCACTTCCAAATATGTAAACAGCAATTGTCACTATCTGATTAAAGCTACTGTTTCACTCAAGAATCCACCTCGAATGTCCACCTTCACCAAAAAAAAACAACTCTTCCCTAGCTGGTATTCAAGAGACAGATGTTCACAGTAAATTAATCACTACAGATGGTCATTTTTTCTTTAGAATTTGAGTTTGCATTTGTTTTTTATTGTTTGTTTCTTTGTTTTTTTAAAATGAGTGCTTTAAAAAAGAAAAAAAAGTTATTAATGATTATCTTTTGTTTAGGAATAAAAAATACCAGAATTTGAAAGAGTTGCAGAGTACATATACAAGTACGTGTACATGTACATATACATATACATATTATTTTCTTATTAGAATATGAAATTCTTTTATTTGAAAAATAATTTTTTACCATGAGTTTCAATTAAAAAGTCCTAACATGTCTAATCCTTTAGCCCTTTTCATGTGAGAAGTATTAACTGTTGCTGCTGAATTGAGAGACCTGTGAAAAAAACCCCCACTATATTAGCTGTTCCCTTGACAGGTACTCTTCTGTAAAATTTTAAAATAGATTTGAAATATTTGTCATTAATTAGAGTTACGTAACATGCTCAACCTTGATTATATATAATGAATCTAGTCTTCAGCTTCCAAATTTCCATATTGCAATTAATTCATAATGCCAAAAAATAGTTTGCAGTTTAGAATGTTCAGGATCCGCCACAAATAGAAACTGCTGTTTTTATTGCTGCTTTTGGAAATTTAAAATTTATGTCTTGAGTTAAATACATTTAGGCAGGGAATTCACTTGGAGATTTTCCTTCTAAAATACCTAAGAAATTTCCGGTGACTATATTGTGAACTTAGTCCTCTAAATGTTGTAGGTACTCTACATTGCACTTCACCACTCCCAAAAAAATCAGTCATCTCCACTGTTTTCTGCTTAGAAAAACTCACAAAGCAATAAGAGATGGTAGTCTGAGTCCTGAAACCTCAGCCATGGCAAAACATATCCATTGTAATTTTTTTCCAATAGATGCTACGCTTATTATATTTTTTTCAACCCTTTTAAATTCAGAATAATTGAAATTCCTATGAAACACCTCCACACATTTTTCAAGAGTATGCCTCACATAGAATGTACTTGTAGATAACTGGCGTATAAAATACTCTCTTTCTTTCATTCATGATGATCTGCATCCATCATAACTAGTAGCTTCTATTTTTAACATGTGACTAAAACCACTGAATGACAAGGTTGGATGGAAGAATGAAGTTCCATGACACCAAGGACCCACAATAAACTGTGAAAAAACTGCTAGCATGCAAAAGTCCAAAAAGGACAATAGTCTGAACATTCAGGCCTCGGTAATAACCTCAAATTAAGGCTAGAGCCTAGACTATCAATGGCATTCAGGCATATCAGACATCCAACAATCCCCCACCTTCATAAGGAAAATATATTTGAAAATACACAAATTGTCAAACATCAAGAACTTTACTGCCATGCGAAGAGCAGAGCAGTCCTTTACGTTAAAAGGAGACCCATCAATTTAAATAACAGAAATAACAATGAAGCACAATTGTAAAGGACCTTGGCTCCAGAAATAACATGGATGTCTCAGACAAGGACTTAGAACAGGAAAGCCAACAGCATATAGTCTGTGGAACAACATAAACTGGCCAAGATTACATTTACATTCATTGATCAAGTTTCACCTCATCAAACGAATTTATTACTTATAAACATTAACCACAAGTGCTTAATCTTGTTCTAAAGAAGACCTTATAAAACGTAAATTGCATCCCAAACATCTTATTTTATCCTAGAAATTGCAATGAGAGCCTAGAATAACAAATTTACATACAACTATCTGCGGTTTCAAAGCAGGCCTCTGTGGTATGCAAGATGAACCATCCCACAGGGGACTCAAGCAAGGGCTTTCCTTTAGAACTTTAGAAAAATCTTACCAAGTATCTACATATACATTTAACAATCCTACGAGACAGCTAGTCTGATCAGCATCTGATAGCAACTAGAGTGAAGGAAGAGTAATGTGTTAAGCTTAGTTATAGTTTTTCTTAGTTAAAACCAAAACCTACTGCATTTCCAAGAGATTCAGAACTATGGCACCGGTTTTTAGTGGCATCTGAGCTAAACTAGTGATATAAAAGCCTGATTTAGGAAGTCGAGGACACTGGCAAACAGATAGAGCTCTCACTGATCTGACAGAGACATCTTTGAGAGAGAGATCCTCATTCACCAGAAGGGAAGTCATTGAAATCCAGGGGCTGTTGGCACCTCACGCCAAAATCATCTTCGCTGAACCAGATGTAGAAAAAAAAGTTAGTGTGAAATTTTTGTCATACAGCTCAGCACATGCATGAATGAATTAATTATTTAAAATATGTGGAGCTAAAAATAAAATACATTGCTTCCTAGCTCTCCTGGTTTGTGTAATGTATTCAATAGATATTTCATAAATGTTTTAAACACAGCCTTACTGAACACATATACAGTTCACAGCAGGAAACAGTGTAGCAGCTCTGCAAGGATCTTTCATGAGCCACTAATGAGCAAGGCATATAGTAAAATAAAAGAGGGTTTTTTCGTTGTTGTCTTTTTGGGTGGTTGGACTTCTTTTTTGGGTGGTGTGGGGTTTGGGGGGTGGGTTTTTTTTTCCAGTTCTTATATCAGAACAGTCCAGAATCTACACAGTCACAATTTTTCAGCTTCTTCAGTTTGCCTCAGCCAATCTCTAAAAATAACTACTCTGAGACATCCAGACACTGAACAACTGATCTCATAATCTAAAGTAGTTGCTTGAACTATTAAGAAACTTTTGCATTCCTTCAGTGCATAGCTTTTTCAGGAAAGAAAGGCTTAAAGATGTGATGAAACAAATCTGCCACTGTTGAGGCTTGTTTGGAAGACTGAATCAGCTGGTACTCAGCTGAAGAAATTCCACAGGCATTGCTGCCTGCCACTAGAAAAGCCAGGATCATCAAGGATAACTAACTCTGTACTCCCTGTTGTGATACCTCAGCTTCTAACAAATTTAGCGATCTGATTCTGCAACATCAGTCCTCAAAGTAAAGCCTTCTGAATGTGGCATTTCTGGGAACAGCACCAAGATATGACAGCAATCACTGTATGTGTTGTTAATGCCCGTGGCTAGATTTTGTATTTTGGAATACCTTGAGGCATTGGGTAATGTGGATATCAGGCAATTCTTGTGGTGATTTTCAGAGTCATAGTGCACCTAAATGTACCATGGCAATTATTGCTTGCTAAATGATGTATCTCAGGAAGAGGGGATACCTTTCCTTCCAAAGGATAAATTATGAAATACTAGAAGCTATAAGGGGCTACAAAGTCACCTCACACTTAGAACAATGTACAAACAAGTACTGGTTCTACTTATACGAATATAGCAAATCAGAAGGTAAATCCGCCTTTTTTGTTGGTGGTGGTTTCATTTTTGTTTTAAAAGATCATTATATAGTTTAAAAATAAAAGTATTACACCGATGTGTCATGCATTGCCTAGAGCAAGCTAAACAAACAAAGAGACCCCTGGGATTCTCTCCACTCTCCATTTTCGAGGAAAAGGCAATATTCAGAAGAAAGTTCTGTCTACATGATCCTAATTTTCCTATCTCTGATGTTAAGCTTAAGTGATCTAATAGGAATTTTTGATTCCTGAATGCTGTTAAAGCGTGGTTTGCCTTGAGTATGCTAGTACCTCAGCCATAGTAATGCCACAGGTCTGCAATTTGCAGCTCTGTAAGCTTTCCCCTAGGCCACTGAGAAGGTGTCCTCCAGACCCTCTGTTGCAGTACTTTCTTTTTCCCTTGATGTTCTTAAGCTCTAGGTCTTGTGTTGTTATCCTCACAGTCTTGAAACTGCAAATCCTAATAGCTTCTCTGTGGTAGACCCTTGTAGAAACAACTACCTCTACAGTGAGAATGGTCCTTCTTTTGTCCACCCTCCCACATCAGCTTTCTTTACTTTTGGTTCTGTAGATTTTAGTTTATAATAGAGAAAACTAAAATATAGTGCACAGCAAAATAGATAATAGCCATTTAAATACTCTAGTAAATATTGTCCAATAATAAATTTTAATAACCAATGTGCAATGCTTGAGCCTAAAAAATACCATAATCCAATCAGCACTAATAGCATCAAAAATTGAAACAACCAGGATGAATTTTCACATCGTCTTCCACATACAGTGCAAGGGGAGAAGTATGGCAAAAAAAATAAAAAATCATCAACTCTGTCACATTCATTGTTTCCACCTGCTGCACCAGAGAAAACCCCCCAGAGAAAGGTGCTCATCAGGGACTCCCCACCGTTGTCACTGCTTTTCCTGGCCTGCCACTGGGGAGTTTGCCCCTTTTCTTCCCTCTCTGCCATTCAGTTCCTATTTTTCTTGTAGTATTTGCCTGAAGTAGCATTCGTTATTAGACCCCACTAATAAAACTCAGTATATGTAAGCTTGCCCCAACACTCTTTCTGTAAGAATACTTATGAAAAATCTAGAATGAGAATTTTTTCTTGTGTCTGGCTTATGTCATGGGCTGCCAGTCCATGAAAAAGAAAAGAGCTGAAGTCAATTTACTACCTTCAAAATCATGGTGGATAGACCAGAGTGACTCCTGGCATGACTTAAATTAAATCCAGGTCAGAGAACCCAGAAGTAATTTCCCAGTCTGAGTGCTGGAGCTATACCCTGATTCTGTATTTGGGCAAGGCTCACATTCTCACCTTCTCTTCTCCTTCCATCTTGTGCTTTTCTGAAGTAGGATTGAGTGGTATTGCAGGTTTGAAGTTTTCTCTGTCTAGATACCTGAAAACTATTGCTCTTCCTACAGAACATGAGGCAAATCAAAGCTAAACTAAACCCTCAAAAAATCAAGAAAATAATTCATTTGCTGCCCTCTCCTCCCAGAAAAAAAGCTATTATCAAAGATATATGAAAGATTCTGGAAAGCATGTAACAGCCTAGACAAAGACGAGCTTTTTAAATTTTTTTCTAACCTATTCTATTTATTTGTTGTGGAAAAAAAATGTTTATGTTTTTACAAATAAAGACAAAATATAGTCCTAGACAAAATAGAGTTCTTCAGCCAAACTTTTTATCAATCTTCTCTAGAAAACTACTTCTGGGCTGAGATATCTCCTTACATAAAATTCAGTGCTTATTTATTCATAGAAAACATGTACTATAAATAAGCAATCCTGGTACGTGTCAGAACAGAAAAAAAAATTGGTATAAGGTAATAAAGTAGATTGTCGTGGATTTTTTTTTCCTCCATTTGATTTTTCATCCTCGTGTATATGAAATTTCTATCTGTCTAAAGACAAAATCTGAGCACATACTAGAAGTTAGCATGGAATTGGAATTTAAAACATTTCCACCTGACTTTAATTCTGATAAAACAAAATCCTTCTGTTTAACAAGAGTCACCTAAATGGGACAAATAAATTAAAAAGATAATTTTATCTCTAAAAATTATTTGCTTAAGATCTAAGCCTATTTACACATAGTGAAATATGTGTCATGTTCAAGAATCTCATTTTCACCACCTCCTGTCATTCACCTCTATCTTTGTCTTAATTTCTCAGAGTCACAGTGTCAAGAAGGTTAATGCAGTTACATGAATTTGTGATGGACTGTTTTGCTCACATTCACTAGGGCAAACATATATGGCTGGCTGGTAAACAATTTACTCCACAGAGAACAAGTTCTGAAAAGAGACCTCTGCCAAATTAATACATTAAATGATGGCATGTTAGCTGCAAAAGGAGGAGAAAAATCCTGGAACTTGACTATCTTTTTTAAGCACTAAATTAATACTTGTAGACACTCGATTAGGCACAGTGTAACTGAAGACAATGGTATAAACCAGTGTAAATACAGTGTTAATGAGATCTTAGTCATGCTTGTAATCTTTTAAATATACAGCTCACAGCAAGTGAAGAAAAATGGCTCTTAAAAGTGATGATGTACTCTCTAAGTCCATTTATGTGTATTGGAGAAGCTTGTTTATTAAGGACGTGAAAAGAAGGCTTGTACTCTGCATACTCTGAGGAAAAACTCATTTCTTCTGGCTGCTTTATGGCTCACCAAAGATCTACTATTTTAAAAGGCAACATGTTAGGCTAGGCAGAGATACATCAGTTCTATTGTGTTTTTAAAAGCGTTCAGAGAAAAGATTTGTAACTATGGGTTATAACTTAGATGTGAAGTAATAGTACAGCAGCCTCTGCACAGACTCTTAATCAACTGTTACATTAACATCTTTGAGTGATGTATATGAGTAGGATGAAGATACATTTTACTCTAATTTTCTCTCCCCCCCCCCCTCATGTACCAGTGACAGAACCATCAAAACCCACATAGTTTGTTAAGCCTGCCTTTATATAATCCCAGGTAAATTTCTACGTGTTCTGCATGCAGTTCTCTGCAAGACTAATTTCTCCCAGGAACTGCAGGTTAATAGTAAAATTTGCCACACTTGGAAAAACAAAAACCCCCAAATCCAACAAATGAAAAAAGAAAAAAAAAAAAAGGAGGCCATGTATTTGAAATGGAACAGAAAATATGACTTCTTACGATTCTTCAGAAAAATGGGATAAAACCAACCAACCAACCAACCAAACATAAACAGAAATATATTCAGTGATGATACCCCTGGGTATGGTTTCCTTAAAAAGTAATTGTGATATTTTAGTAAATGTTAGATGTTTCTTTAGTTAGTGCGCTGTAGCTGTTTTGAGACTCTACCAAAACTACAACTGACTTCTTACCTAATCCCACTCGCCCTTCTCCATTATTACTCTTTTTCTGTGAAAGCTGATAATGTTAACTTTCCTTTGAAACTGGGAATCTGTCTGCAATGCACTGCCTGTTTACAGGCTCTGACTAGAATAGGCATCTTGAGGCGATGAGAAGTAAGAGAAGAAAAACACCACACTAAGATAGGGATGATGAATAAAAGAAGGTGGGGTTGGGTCATTTAAGATGTATCCTCATGTTGCACAAAGGAAAAAGTAAGATCTGGAATATGCAGCCTCCTCATCTTAGACATAATTATGCTCAGTGCTTATCTTTCGGGCCTTAAGAGGTAGACGTGGTGTTACAAATGCCATCACTGCTGTTAAGATACCCATGAATTTTCTTCCAAAATGTAACTGGACTATCTCTCCATCATCCTTATTGACACCTCTGGCTCCAGACAGCGTAGTCTCCAACTTTATGAGTTTTGGTTCCTCTTGAATAAACCAGCTCTAACCGGTTTTAGAAAGCAGTGAAGTATCAAGCCTAACCAAATGGCCACCCTCCAGGGGAAAACAGAGACTAAAATCTATCACAGAAGGATGTTTCTGTGAAGTGTTATGGTCCAGTGACCATTTACACATATACCAAATACAAGATTTATTTAGCTTTCCGTTCTTATCTAAGGGAATTCAATACACTACCACTATTTACAACTGCTCCAATCTCCTGTCCTTTCTATAGCACTATGAATATAACTTCTATATTGCTAATATAACTTCTATTGCCAGAACAAGAAATACTTCACAAAAAGGCACTCAAATTCAGACCAACAGAACTGATAATGCAAATCACCCCACAGATAATGGGGGTTTTGCTTTAGCTACTGAAGCCATTGTCATCATACTGATCAGTATTACACCTTTAATAAGTCATGAATGGAAGAAAGCACTTCACAGGATCTAGGATTCTAAGACAAATGACAAAATCATAGGAAAAGAAAAAACAGACAAGAATAACACTAACAACAACAACAACAAAAAACACTTGCAAGAAAGGCAGAAATAGAGAAAACAAAAGATCCTAACTTCACGTTCTAATTTCAGTTTACTGAAGCCAAAAGTCATAGACAAGATAGGTTTGGGCATGAGGACAGTTCACTAGAACATCTTATTTCCAAAGAAACCAGGAAAAGAGGAATACAAACTGACAATTCCAAGGAGAAATATTTATGTGCCACACTATAGTGCAAATGAAGATGGGTCAGCTCTTCTAGTGGGGACCTGCTTTTGTTTGTCCTTCCATGCCACTCAATGATGACAAAAACTCAGTGAAAATAATGGTACATGCTGACTGCACCATTAACCCCCTGCATTTCAGTGACATCTCATCTCTGCACCGGATCAGGGCAGACGAATTAATACAGCATGCCTTTCACAGTCCAGTAGCATAAAAATGTTACTGACCCTTCTACCCTAATGCTGGCCTGCATGATCAAATTCTTAAGGCACTGTATCTGAAACATTATCTATATGTAACGATGACATCAAACCAGTATAAACACTAAGCATTTATCTTCAAAAGCCATACTTCAAACACAGTTCATCTGTAAGATCTTAGGAGAAAGACATAACAAATGCAAGATTAAACAAAGTAATGTATTTTTTAATAACTCTTAACCTGTTCAGATTGAAGCAATAAGTCCACTTTTTCCACACTCTAACTTGTGCACCTGACTTAAAGCAAAGTATTATCACAATGAGCATGAAATTAAGATGCTAGCTTTTCCCTGAGGAGATCTGCTCCAGCTCCAAGATTAATTTCCAGTTATGCCAATTGCTATTATTTAATCTGTCAAAAACAGTGGATCTGCATCATCTGTCCCCCAATTCACCACCTGCACATCAGAAACGACACACACGAAACGTTTCTAATTCGGGCAGCAGACCTACTGCTGGCTGTGTTAATACAAATTCACAGCCGTGGGGGCCACAGCTCAGCTGTCCAGCTGTGCATAATCTGCAGAAAGTTCTACCTGCCCTCACACTACTGAGTACTGAGAACTTATCTTTGCTTTCATGTAGACGATGTAAAATGCAGTAGGCAGACATTATAATAATTACATTAGTGGTAGAGATATCTTTGGCTTGGGAGACTCCAACCAACAGATCAGTGACTATGCACCTGACTATGCACCTGACTGAGAAGCAACACTTTGATTGATGAATATTGTCTTGCAATATTGCATTGAACTGCTGCTCTAAAGTTTGGGTGAGGAAAGCATTTCATTCAGCAATAACTCACTAGCTGCTTTCTCTGGTTGTTGCTAGAATTTTTTTCTTTATTTGCCTGAGACGTCCCATGAAATCCAGATACAATCCCATGACAAACATCAGAGAGTTCTGCTAATGGAAGGTGTATCAAAGATTCACATGGGTTTCACCTCTTTCACAGTCCAGGACAGGTTTTTTTCCCTCCTTTATCACAATCGCCTGTAAAATAATATAGAAACCTATGATCTAAACCCAGTACAACTGAACAGCCAGGGACACAACATAACAGTATAACAAAGCTAGTTTGAAGATGGCAAAACTGCCTCTTCAGCACAACCACAGCTAACGAGATGACTGCACAGAAAGGTCTGTAAACTCAATGCGTGTACTCCATCAGTTGGTTACTAACACGTACCCAGCTTCTGTTGAAAAGCAAATTCAAGGAACTTCAGGAAGAAATCACCGATAGTAACAAGTCTGTACAATCAGTTGTCTTTACAAACAGAGTCACCAACAGAACACAAGTTGAGACCGTACTTGCTCCTACATAATCTAGGAGACTTTTCTAGTGTGCATAATCATCCACACCTATAACAAGCTCTTCAAGGAAGGGATGGAGATGCACTATTTTTCAGAGCCTACTGCTTTCTTTTTCTAAGGTTTGAAGAAAATTTCATTAGCAGAACTCCACATGAAGTTGGCAGAAAGCTTTTAAGCTGTATGACATTGCCAGTTCTATGCAAATACTCCATATAATTCTATCCAAATACTATTTACTCCTAGGACCTGACCAAAAGTCTTTGAAATTAACAGAAATCTTTACACTGAATCCAAGGAGACCTGGTCCCATGATACAAATCTCTCAATGCTCTGGTGATCTTGCTCCCATTACACAAGTCTCTTAATATTAAAGGTCTATGCTATCCAGTAAGAAAATGAGTTAAAAATTTATTGTATGTTAGTTAGCATATGGTTTATATCTTATATGGTCCCATATGAAGAATATCGTAATTTTATTTATTTGAAAAGACAGATATGGAAATCTTCCACAGCAGATCAGTAAAGGTAGAATCATATCTCAAAGCATGAATATATTCCCTATATAATTTTCAGGTAATTTGCAACATGTTCTGTATATGCTCAAGAGCTGGAAAGAGGTATTTCACAGATAAGTGAGAGAGATTGGTGAAGTAGTAGGTATAAAGGAAAAAAAGTTTTATTTATTTTCAGAAAAAAAGACTTTTCAGATGTATAATTGTAATATTGGTTAATTTTTAGTAATTCACGGCTCCCTTTAATAGCAGAGTTTTGCTTAGTGTTTGCAAACAACTTTATTTAACAGAAGCAAAAATGGCTAGCACATGTACTTTGCATGCTTAAGATTTATGGTAATCTTAAAAAGTCTAAAACCTGGACAACAAAAGTCAGCATGAAATGAAGGTGTAGAAATAGACACAAAGAATCTGGTTCCATTCCAAATTCTTTATTTCAAAATAAGGCTATCAGTTTTATTAAATTTGGATGGACATGAAGTAGGGCTTGTATATATCAGAAGTCAAAAATATGACATCTAATTTGGTATTTGTTTATTACAATAGAACAAATAGGTATTTGGAGATGATTATTACACAGTCTGTTTTGGAATAAAAACCCACCAAACAGATGAGTTGAAGTTCATCCACTCACTTTCCACCAGATTTCAAAAGCATAAAGAAATCCTGTCATAGAACATATAACTAATTTCTTTGAGCCCTCTTCATAGTATTTCTACCCAGTTTTTTGAAAGAAGACTTGTTGCCATTAAACTATTCTTTCACCAAGGATCCAAACTGACTTTAAAACAAAGAAGCTTGACTGCCAACCCAGAGATGTCTGGTAACAGTATCACAGGATCACCACATGATGGCACACTGATCAACATAGCTGGTCAGTCTTATTTGGAAAGACCATTAATTCGACAGCAGCACTAGAGAGCACAGTACCAAGAGTTTGAAGATCTGTTCCTTCCAGGTCTGTGCTGGGACTGTAACTGACCCAGACGCTACAGCTATAGGCATTTTCAGAATAATCAAGGCAGTAGACTACTTCAAGCAACATTTTTGGACAGAAATCCTATTCATAATTGTCCTCTTACATTTCTGGCTATAGTAGACCTCTCCTAAACGACAGTGACTACCTCCACTTGGAGGAGGAAGTAAAGGTCTTTTCTCTGGACTCATCTGCACTGAGAAGCAATAGGCTATATATTTCTGTCTACTGCATTCAATAGATTCAAATCTGAAAGACATTGTTGAATGAAGTTTGCAACTCAAATCACGCCACTACTATTTCATCCATCATCTATTATGATGAAATATTGAACTGGTTAAGTCTCAGTGATTTGTGTAACTAAATCTTAAAACTCCTTTTTTTACTTACTTGAAAAAACTTCATATATAAGTAAATAAAAATGACCTAATGCATTCTATATATGAAATTGTAACAGCCACTCAAGGCTTAGTTATAATGGACTGCTGGCTAATCTAGGAAGAAAACCAAACATTTTATTCCTCAGATCTCTCATATAGTTGTATTATTATGAAATTATTACATTCTACATAATAAAAGAAGCATTCTTTAGTATGATTCTGTCTCGATCTGTGCAATATTTAAAAATAGTCTTTCTACAAGCAATGAAAAAGAATTCTTTTAAAGGAAGCTATTTGAATAACATTAAATTATCACAGCTATGTACTCTTCCAGTTTTCAGAGTGAACTGAATCAGTCCGCTGTGATACTGTCTCAAGTATTTTTTTCTACTAACAGTGCCATTCATTTCCAAAGCTTACCTCTCTTGAAAGGTTCAGCCTCCCCATCAAATTGCAAATCAATGTGCAAAGTGAGCACATAAATAACAGAAGAAAGACAAGCGTGGAAAATCGTAACCCTCTACTGAAGCTAGTCAGTGGCATACACTTACCGAAATACGTCCTATGACACTAAGTGGTGTGTGGGCTCAGCACGGAAGACAGCCGAAAGAAAGAATCATACATTGTGACATCAGTGACTACAATTTATTTTTAGATTATTACAGTACAAATCTGAGCATTCCTAGCTCGGGATCCTTCCAGCATGCGGTCATGCATTCGGTCTGAATTAGCTGTGCCACTGGTAAAGCCCCACTGCAGATCCCACAGGAAAGACGGTGTTCTACAAGAGCTGCTTCTATTCAGATTCTCATGCGAGCTGTGCATGCAAACCATAAAGTCACTCGGTTTCATACAGAGTTTATTTTTCATGTCAAAATTCAGAAATAAATCCCTATTAGTTTACATTATGGGTTAAAGAGAGATGAGCTTGCATGTAACATCTTCAGAATAATTCCCTACCTTTTGAATTCAACCACTGCAAACTGCCTATAAATTGCATTTTTCAGTTTTCTCTTCTCTACCCTTAAATCCATTTTCAAGTTGTGAAAAGTTGATTAGCATTGTGCTCTATCTCATTGCAGTAATTTTCCAAGAGTATTATCGATAAAACTTGGTTTTCCTCTGCTACATTGCAAGGTGGGATTTTTTGCTTGGTGGTTTGAGGTTTCTTACTGGTGCTTCACCCTCGCCTCCCCCCAGTACAATCTGGGGACTACTAAAACAAATACAACGAGAAGCAGAGAACTATTAAAAGGTGACAGAGTTGAGTGCGTAACCCTGTCAGGTGTGAGGATCGAAATGGCTCACAGCATAAATGCTTTACAAATATTGCTCGAGAGCACCCGAGTTGAACTGTGACGGGGGAGAGCTGCAGTTGGACATGAGATCCTTATATTGATTTGTGCAGCTCATGTTTACATTTTGGTTTTATTAGATTTTTTTTTTTAAAGACTCACAAGCTCATAATTCAATGCACATAACCAACCAATCTTACTCATGCAGAAGAGATCTTGAATCTCGATGACAAGTCTTCAAGTGACAGAATGACTAAATTATACGCTGGTTATAGAATGATGCTTACTCCTGTCCTACCCAGGTGAGGCTGTTCTTTACACTATGTGATTCAGCCATCAAATAGCAGCATGCGTGTTTGAAAGGCCAAGAGGAGGCTGTATTGAGAACCTGTCAAAAACAAATGTGCAAACCTCTATGCAGCAGTCAGTAAATGTTCCTTGAATCATTCTTTTGTTAAAAAAAAAAAAAAGCAAAACAAATCCTTGTTTTTGTATGATACCTTTAATACAAAGCTTCAGTTAAACAGCTTTTCTTTCTGCTTCTTGCTTTCATCTCTACATGACACGACTTCAGCTGAAGGATGCGTATTAAGATGGACATTTTTATCAAATGTAAAAATCGTCAAGGGAATGATCCACCCAAGAACATAAGATCAGCTAAAAGATAAAGTCTTTATAAGACTAAAAAATATATAGGATAGCACAGCATCTCCAGTAAACCTACTGGTTTTGTCACTTGTCCTAATTTAATCCAGTTGGCCTCTTTCATTAACACTATGAGGCTTGCTTTTGTTTGTTTGCATTGTGATGCCTTTAAAAAAATGACACTTCATCTCTGACCACCACACTTTGCCGATCAAGAAAAAGCATCAGGAATTTTTGTATTTACAGTCCACGTTTGTCATAACAACACTGCATTTTAAAACAATACTGGGAAAGTAATCACTCTCTCCAGAAATGCAGAAGGAAGAAAACGTATTTTCTTGTCTACACAAATGTTTCTCAGTATAGACCAAACTTAAAGGCCATTAAATTCAGTGAGAAAAAAAAAAAAAAAAGAAGAAAAAGGTTTAAATTAGCTTTGAATCAGAATCCTCTTGAGGACAAGGGCGTTTTGGTTGCCAAACTGAATTTCAGTTTTAGTACCTGGTACAACTTAATAGGTTGTACTTGCACACAGCATACCAATAATAATTGCATCTATATGATACACAGGCATATGAATAGAGAAGAGGGAGAGCAGTAATAGCTGTATTTATACACAAAGGGCTAATAATTTCAAGATGATAAAGATGAGTAAGTCAAAATTAAATTTCATTTTATATTATTCTTAGAAAATTACTTGCCATCATAGGTCTTGCTGGTTTGAGTTACCAGAAACTGCCTGGCGTGTTTTCATGTTCCTAGCCTTTAATGATTCATTGGAGTAGGATTCATATGACGATACATGTAATCACCTGTTCAGTCATATAAGGAAAAAATATTTCACATCCTGCCTTAATGCACGTATATGCAGGTGCTACCTATATACAAGTCTACATAGGTGATGTCAATAGTATCAAATGCATTTTTTGTAAGTAAAATGAAAATAAAATGCAGGTTTCATTTGACGTCTGAAATCAGCTCACTTCTACAAAGCAAAGTTGTGTTCTTATTTCCAGTAATGTTAAATTAGTGGAAATGACTACTTCTTTTCTTAGGATTACAGGAATACAGTTTATTTCTTCAGTGCCAGTAGAGGATTTATACATGTAACAATTAATAAACTTAATTTGTGCCCATTGGGATTGGGGACTATTGCTCTTCCATTTATACGCGATATCTAAATTAGCAGTTATATCTGTTTTAGGAGGAGAAAAACACGCAAAGATTTCCACTTCTGCGTAACCGCTCGTAAATTCACCCCATTAATCTTTGCTTCCTGATCACCTGCTTCTAAATATATGTGTACATGTCCTTAACATGATTAATCATTTAAAACCAGAAATCAGTCTGGAGTTTTACAGGCGTTTGCTTTCAACCCGGAGCAAACAAGCCTAAGGAGCTCTTTTTTTTTTCTTTTTTTCTTCTTTTTTTTTGTTTTTAAACACAAAACACCCGAACTTGCGTACGTGTCTCTGCCACCCGCATGACGAGCGGCACCGCCACCAAGCCCTGGGCTACAGAGAGCTGAAGGCAGGCAGCCGGTACCGCAGCTTCAACGCCCAGCGCCCGCCCGCGCCCACCGCACGCCCGGGGCTGCCGCGCTCCGCACCGCCACACCAGCGCCGGCCTCGCACCGAGTCCTGCGCCCGCACCTCCCACCCCGCACGTTTCCCCGCCTCCCCGGTGCTTAAATCCGTATTAAAAAGCCACCCGAACCGAAGCCAAACGGCCCTTCCGAGCCTGGCTCGGCGGGCGGCCCCGCCTCCCCGCCCCGCTCCGCGCGG
>VWZZ01005305.1:351822-438166 GCA_013399095.1 Psophia crepitans | reverse complement strand
GGGCATTTTACCCCAGCCCAGACAGGAAAGAAAGGAAGAAAGAAAGAAAAAGAAGAAAAGAGAAGAAGAAGAGGGGAAAAAAAAGGGAGGAGGGGGGAGGAAAACCCATCACGGAATAGCTCAAGCCAAATCGAATGAAAAGCCAAAGCGAGTGAACCGCTTAATCCAAGAAGAGCCAAGATTTCCTCCGAACAGCCGCCTCCCTTGTTCTCCCCCCCAACCCCCCCACCCCGGTCTCCTTTTGCCTTTTTGTGGTTGAGGTGGTGGCGAGGGAAGTGGTTAACCAAAACCCTACGTGTTGGTTTTGTGTTTCCCTGAAAACCACAGGCGCACACGGAGCATGAGGTACCGCTCCTGCCCCTCTCCGCGCTTGCAGGAAACTGTGGCTCCGCTCTCTCTCCCTGTACTGCAGATATTTCTCCCACCTCTCCTCCACACTCTTCTGTTTATTTGGCTGTAAGGCAGAGCTACTTTGTAAACATCTCACACAGAACCCCAGAGCCTTTCCAAATAGCTGATTGCAGCAAAATGCCTCCAAACAAATTATGGTGCAAGGGGGATATAGGGGACGAGACCGAAGCGGATAAAAAAGAAATAAATTTGCATAAATATGCATGTGTGACAACGAGATCGCGTATGATGGTGGAGATGGCAGAAAGAAAGTATCGCTTTATCATGATGGGAAAAGTAAAAGCACAGGCGACTGCAGCAAACTGCTCGCCCTTTGCCAGAGTACCAACTGCAACACCTCTCCCTCTCTCCCCCACCCTCGCCGAAAAAAAAAATAAAGAAGAGGGGGGAGAAAAAAAGCAACAGCAAAAAATGAAAATGTGCAGGCAAACGGCAAATCCCGTACTCCTACCTTAGCGCTGGAATAGCTGCAGGAGCATTGGGGTCTTTTTTACACAGCCGGATTCTTTCAGGAAATCCTCTCGGGCTATCATGCAGCCGGGATTATTCACACACGGTTCCTGCTCTCCTTTTTGGAATCCAACGCGATTTGCTTCTCCAAAGGAACGCAACGACCACGAAGGGGGGAAAAAAAAAAATTTAAAAATAACGACGAGAGGGACAACAACACTGGATTTGAAGGAAACTCGTGCTCTCGGTTGTAAGCGACCTACATTCAGGCAGAAAATTCATTGCAAGCAGTGAGAGAGGGAGAGTTGGGTCTGCGAGTAGGAGCTGTGATTGCCTATGCAGAGGGACCGAGCCGGGGAGAGACTGATCCGCAAGGCAAGGCGAGCTGGGGGGGGGGGGAGAGCGAGGAGGGGGGAGAGGTCCAGGCTGTACCAGGCGCTCTCCTCCTCCTATTGGGCCAAACTGAATGAAATTTACAAAGCCGGCAGCCAATGGCCCTGCGCAGTCAGCCCCGTCACTACAGAAACCGTATCTCCATCCGGAGCCTCTGGCGGGGAGCGCCGCATCCCCGCGCGGAGCGGCGGCGGCGGCAGAGCCCGGCCGGGGGCCTGGCAGGCTGAACAGGTGGGCGTTCCGCTCACCGAGAGGGATGCGCGTGTGCGTGTGCCCGTGTGCGCGTGTGTGTGCCCGCGTGTGTCCGCGTGTGTCGGGGGGCACCACGCCGTTCAGCCGGCCGCTCTCGCAGCTCCGTGATCCGGCGCCGCAGGTGCTGCCTTTGCGAACCCTCCAAAGCTGCAGCTCCTACGGAACCAGCCCGCTGTAGCCCGGTGCGCCCGCACGCACCCGCACGGGGCTGGCAGCACAACCGCGTACCAGCCACGGAAGCATTTTGTTCCTGCTCCCCTTCCTCCCGTACAAAGCCAGCAAAGCGCACATCTGCCCAGTGCCCGAACATTTCAGACACGTCCATGGTTTAGTTAGCTAACCACTGTTGCGAAGGTTAAGTGCAAGGGGGGGGCTGTGGTTATTGCCAAGTGCTACAGCACAGGGTCTCTGGTTCACTTCCTGCGCGTAATTTCAGGCTGGCAGTGGTGTCACAAATTCGTGCTCAGGCCTCCGACAGATACGCCTTGTTATGCTCCACAGCACGTTCCTTTGATCAGTTTAATAAGAGCACTTAACATTACCCAGAGCGCGAGCCCCTGGACTGAGACCAGGTGAGGAACAAAGGTGAGAACAAAGCACAGAACAAGATAAAGGGGTCTGGAAGATCTTTCCATAATTTGAAACAAAAATCATATTTATGCCTTGATGAGACTTCCTGCCACAAGACTTAGGTTAGTCTTTGTAAACTGAGTCTTTGACTTTCTGTGATTCTGTGATTTTCAAATGCTGGAAAAAAAAATATATAAAAATCAGCAGCTCTTCTTTTCTCGATGCTTTTTTTCTACCATCACGTCAGATCCTCAGAAGAAAGCAGATAGTGCTTTGTTTACTTAAATCTGAATTCTGGCTGTGATATCAGGCTTATCCATCACTTCTATGCTCTTCTGTTTCAAGTGGTAAAGGAATATATACTATCTGATTGAAAGATACCGTCTAGCAGACAACAGTAGGCCTGTTGTGTGTCTGTACTTATATGGTGTTCGTTATATCGTAAGAAGGATACTTCCTTCAGTATCACTTAAGAAGGCACCTTTTGGTTTCAAATGTTGTAAATCTAAGTGCAGGTGTAATTCACTGACTTAGAACATTTTAAGCAATGCAATAGCTACATTAAATTGTTAACTTATTTGTCAGTGAAATAATTATTTTTACATTACTTAATTATATGTTTTGCCTTACTTATTTTAAGTGACTCTAGCAGCAGGTGTTCATGCAAGTGAATTTTACTGCTTTTGTTATTTTAATAACGCACCCAGAATGTGCAACCAATCATATTGCTTGACTGAGTGAACATTTTGACACATTTAGAAAAGATGTCATCTTGCACTGCCATCTGTCCCAAATTTTGCAGGACAGTCTTTATTTTGATGAGTATGTCATGCATTTTACAAGACAAATTTGGAGGATATTAATGTATGCACTAGTTAATCTGAATAATGATCTCCCACCTGTGTTGTAATATCAGGAGGCAATTTATTACAGGTTACCGAAGGATCATCTCTAATGTTTGCAACTAATGTTTGCAGCTATGACCCAAATATTCTCAAACAGAGCAATGAAGCTAAACCTGCCATAGACTCCACATAAGTATGTGATCAAAAGATTTAAGTAAAAGGCGTTTGGTGAGGACAGCGGAACGCACTTTTCTCCTCACACAACTTTCAATAAGCTAAATGTACAATTGGAAGCTGTGACTTATTTCGGAGGGTATCTGCAGCAATCCACTGCATATTTGTAACAGTGAGCAGGAGTCCAAGAGCAATCATTCAGAGAAAAGAATGCCACTTGCTAAGTAACACCATCGCTTCTTACAAGGAGGCATTGTATTCTAGTATTAACCCAACTCGACTCTACTTGTAAACAGTGAAATCTAAAGAAATCACAGTACATGACAGTCTGACTGAAGACAGGCCAAACTCTGCTGGGTTCCATCCCAGGGAACTTCTTTTTGTGTCAGTCAAACTGAGGCATGATTTGGTCTCTCATGTCCAATCGCTGTAAAATTTCCACAAGTTCATTTATAAATCACATATAGTGTATTACATACTGATGCTCAAATTAATAGCAAGAGAGTATACCTGTTTAAAAAGAGACCAAAAAATAAAATGCCTCTTTTTTGTTGTTTTGTTAGTTATTTATTTCAAACAATTCATATTCAAAATGCAAACTTCAGGCAGGACAAGAGGGTCTTGAGGTGACTGCGTGAACAGCATTTGACTCTATTCTTCCCTGTTGTTTGCCTGGTCTTCTTAATCAAATATTTATAATGCCAATGGACTTCCATTTCCTTTTGTGCAAGGATGAGCCAGTATGGTCCTAATTCACTTTGTGCAGCTGGAATGGGATACTTCCCTAGCTTCATGGTGCAAAAGGCACCAGTGGACTGAAATCCACAATGAATCTCCTACGCAGGTCACTGGATGAGCTCATTTGCTGGGTACAAGGTTGGTAAGACATAGCAGGCATAGTCCTTCATAAGACTTCAAGTAAATGAGAACTGCAGAAGGAATTAAAAGGAAATAGAATGAGTTCCACCAGGTCCACCAAGTGAACAGGAAAAATCCAGAGATTATTTTGAAATGAACATGCAAATTATGGTTTGTGGGAAATAGTAGATGTTTCCTAGTGGAGTAGCCCCAAAAAGCCGTTTACTAAATTTCAAGAAACAAATTTGTTTCCTTTGTGGCTTATCTTCTTACGGTTTGCTAATAGAAGAACATGTTGATTCGTACCTATTTTGTCAGAAAATTACACAGAATTAATCAGAAAATGACAAAAATGCCACCCAGAGAAATCACATATTCAAATTAAAAAAATTCAAAATCTTTCCTTTAATGTAAATGTAATGCTTAGGGTACTGCTGTTTATGCTACATGCCAGATAAACCAGAAATATACAGTAGACTCCCACCTGCATGGCCAGTAGGATAATTTCAGAGTATTGTACTGTGAGAACTAATACTCACTGAAGTTCCCCAAAGATACAACGTTTGTCACAGTATGTGCCTGACTAATGCCATTCTAATTGCATTCTCTTTAACATTTTGTACTAAAACTTCTGGTGGTATTTTCTCCTTCTGAGAAAAGTCCAAACCCAAAATGGAGTAGACATAGGTAACAGCACAGAAACATCACTTCACCTATTTTTAGAGATCCAAATACAGGAATTTCAGGTTATACAGCTTCTGAGATGCAAACTTAAACTTCATGAAGGGGGTCTTAGCAGAGCCAATGTTTCAGTCCTGGAAGAGTAAAGCAGTTGCTGGGCTCTGGACTTCCATGTGTAAAGTCGAAACTAGAAGAGACCGTTACAATTATCTACAGAGATCTTTCATATCATTTAGGTTAGTTTGGTTTTTTTGTTGGTTTGGGGGAAGGGGAGGTGGTGGTGGTGTTTTGGTGGTGGTGTGTTTTGTTTTATTTTTCTTATAAAGCCATCTACTTACTGTTGAACAAAAGTATGTCAGTTTTCTGTAAAAAAATTAAAATAATTTCATGTAACACCTGAGTAAATTTTACTAGTACATAATTATTCTCACTGTACAAATCATGTCCCTGACTTACTGTCTTACAAAACTGAACTTCACTTTGTTGTTTACTATTAACTTCTTTTTTCGACTTACATACTTTACAGGTCATGATTAGTCAACATTCTAACCTTATTGTTGAAATAATAAGATTCTATTTTGTTAGTCTCTTATTACAAAGCAGGCTTTCCAGCCTATGATTCATCCTTGCAAGGCTTTTCTCAATCTTCACCATTTATCCATATCCTTTTAAAAGCATGAACTCTGGAATAGGATATGGAATTGTGACTGGAGTCATATTAATGCAGATTTTTTTACTCCAAATGCTCATTTTTACTTTTACAAGGATCACAATTGGTCTTGCCCTCTATGCCAGCTGGGAACTTGTGTTTCTGGTTACTAATAATGATTTTAACATTTTTTTTCCCTAGTTTACAAAAATGCATTCTCTCATCTTAAAGTGTGATCTATGTTCTCATTTTTAATACCAGTAGTTTTCTATAAAGAGATCAATTTACAATGCATAGATGTCTCCTAAAATCTATGGAAAACTGTTTGGTTGTCATAGATATTTTTCAGTATAGATAACATTTGCAAAATTTTCCCATAATTATTTAATATATTATTCGAGATTCTTACTAAGATCTTATATGCTTAGTCTTTGCTGATCTTTTTTCCACAAGACGACGACAATAATAATAAAATAAGCTAATACTTCTTGTGTGAAGACCCTCCCTCAGTTATGAATGTGCTTGTCTGAACTGGAAACTGACTCCTATTCTTGCACATCCTGTCTTTGCATTCACGATCATGCAAAACAAAGCTCTTCCTTTTATCTGAAACTAGACCTAATTAAAGAGTCAAACCCCTGACCAATACCTGACAACACCACAGTAGCAGCATCTCCATAGCATAGTGTCTGTAATCTTCGAAATATCACTCAGACACATGTAAGTTAATCATGAGATTAATTTAATGGTTATTTTCATTTTGCATTGTGCAATATATTCTGGACAATTGAAAACTTGCTCTACTCATGCAGTTTCCTCAGAAACCACAGCATCTAATCAACACAGCACAAGGCCTGGGCTGATATTTATAACTACAGTGAGTCAAGACAATCCCTATGCATACTCACAGCCTGTGTCCCTAGTGCTGTTTAGGTCTGGATCTTTGCTGGGTGGACCCTTATATCGTCTGTATTAGGCGCTATACAGGTACAGTGCAATCAGACTCCTTGAGTATTGCTGTAGTTAATATGATTAATAGCATTAAAAAAGTTCCTACTGCAAGGAAACAGACAAAACTCGTGTCTGCTTCAATAACAAGTCTAATTATTCCCTGTGCTATATAATCAGTCTATTTTTTAAGGGTTTATACGGTTAGATTTTGATTCAGATTAATAATTTTGGAGGAATTCCACGTACCACTCACATAAACGCTGAAAGTGCAGTTTGCCCTATATACCCATAGAAATCTTGATTTGATCTTGACAAATGTGGTCTGTAACTTTCATTGATATGAAACATTGAGCTAACCAGAGGGTAGTTAACCACCCCTGCTTCGATCCTTTTTTAGATTAGAAACAGACAGAAAGTGCCTTAAGAATCAAACCTTACAAGCTCTGTGTAACCTTTTTAGTTTTAAAGTGCTACATAGACTGATAAGTTATTAATATGAGAAGGAATTATTTATAGCATAATTTAAGGATTGAAGAAAAGCGTATGCCTAACACCATGTAAGAAACGAAAATACAGTTTACCAGTATGTACGTGCATCTTAAACTGCACTTGAATAGCATAAGGTGGAGAGCAGAAATATCATTAAATGAAAGCAAAGAGAAATGGATTGCAGTCCCTAAATAACTAATGCTAATGTCACAGCTTACAATCTTCTGCAAGTCAGATCTCTTCAGCAACTTAGGTTTCATCTACAGCCACAATGTTAAGGATCTGGATGTTCAAAACCAAACATAATAGCACTGC
Source organism: Psophia crepitans (assembly GCA_013399095.1). Lineage (NCBI taxonomy): Eukaryota > Metazoa > Chordata > Aves > Gruiformes > Psophiidae > Psophia > Psophia crepitans. The sequence continues at coordinate 431,128 of VWZZ01005305.1, read as the reverse complement.
AGGCAACTCCTTTGACAACTGGTGGTCTGTAAGAAGTTGCTCAGAGACCTGTGGACTTCGGAAGAACGCTATAGCTGCAAGCTTCAAATGGCAAGTAAGTTTTCAGCAAAAATCATCCTTGGAAGTTCTTAGAAAATCTCCTGCTTTTAGACTACAAAGAGAGACAATTAGAAGATTGGAAGCGTTGAAATTATTTTCCTCTTTGCAAAATAATTACATAAAAGACTGTCTCCGCAGTAGGTAGCAATATCTATTTCCAAATGCCCTTCTCAGTGGATTATATCATTTATGCTTTTCCTGGCCAAAATAACACTGTTTCTTTTGCTACCCAAAGTAGTTTCAACTGGAATGTGGAGAGTGCTTTCTACTTAAACTAACCTCTATTGTACTGCTGTCTTTTGAGAATATATTCCTGAAATACTGCAGACTGAGGAAGGCATTGTAACCAAGTCTCCTAACTTCTCTCACTGAATGTTTGAGCAAAAAGAGCTATTATATAGTGACCAGGCAATTCTGGAAGCATTAAAGTCTCTGACATAAAAAGATCTAGGTACGCGTACATATTCCTTGAAATGGGTCAAGTATCATGCCACTTACCAGACCCGAGTGTGAGATCCCTGAACTATGAGAACATGGTCAAGTTCTGCCTGTCAGCTGAGCCACCTATTCATCAGCGTGTTGTTAGCCCATTCCAAATGTGGGGCAATTTCCTTAACATGGATTCCAAGTAATGTATTCTACTTTGTAATTAAAAGAGCTAAAGGCATTTATAGACAAGCACTAGTGAAACTAGCTCCAGCTTTAGCGCCATACGTCTGCCAGAGATCATCATTCCCTGAAATTAAATCAGCAGAGGAAAAGTTTGCATATGTGTTAACCACTTAGTATACGGCAACAGACTAGATTAAATGGACAGCGAACAAAAGTTTAAACTAACCTGTAAAAGAAAAGGAATATTTGTTCTGCCACACTGGCTAAAAGGATGGTCTTCAGCAGCAGAGCAAGAGTAAACAACTTGGGATGGGGAATAAAGTCTCAAAATGTGGCTGTTGCGACTGTTCGCTAAGTGAAAGAAAATTGGAGCGCTAACAGAGCACAGAAGCTCAGCCAATGCGAGGCAGCTCATAAAGCCACAGAAATTTGGTGACGTTTGTTTGTGTGCGCACCATTAATGCTCCAGGGTTCTGTCTGGGTTTAGGAAGGGTTAGGTACAAGCTGTTCATGCTGAGTGGGACTGGGAAGACCATAAAGAAACTCTGAAATCTAAATGGGAAGTACCTTGTGAATTTAGGTACTTACAGTAAAGGCAATCACTTCTAAATAACAACTTCACAGGAGTCTGACCTCATCAGAAACACTACTTCAGTCTGTGAGCCATTTAAGAAACAAATTACTTTAATTTCAGATATGAAAAGACATAAGATCGTTTGGCTTAAGAAGAACAGTTTGAACAAATAACTGACATAAATAAACAGATGAAAGACACTGAATGGGTTAAATTTGTTATGTCCAAGTTGCTGCCAAATCTTCAGCTAAGGACAGGAAGTTTATTGGCAATTTTCTGAAAGAGGAGGAATCCAACGATAAAATGTGAGCCATTTGTCTTTCCAGCCATTAAAGGAAATTCACTTTAAGGATGTTTCTGGAGTGGCTGCTGCTGCTGCTATGCCCATTATAATTTATCAGTGTGTCTGCTGGTAGTATTATCATCGGTAGGGGCTCAGGTGGACTTCCATTAGCACTATCATAGTCCTCATTGGCAAAATATTCCACTGACCTAGACAGGATCTATCAAAAGCTTTCAAAGCCTCATCTGCCATGGGTATTTTTTGTGCTAATTATTTTCAGCAGTTTGTAAGATAATTCCTCAGGATGAGTTATCTAGGGAAAAGCAGCAACAACAAACATATTTAATAAATAAAACTGTGTCAGTCATCATCATTTTCATTTATTTATAGGTCATATCCTTCTCAGCCTTCATCTGCTTGTGTGACATTTAGAATATGAACTCTCTGGAAGAGATTTTCTTACATATTTTCTTATCTCAGGTCCTAACTTTGATAGGAATCATAATACCATCACAGTACACGTTTAAAACTGATATGGCTATATGTAATAAATGTTACTAATTTAACCATAAGTTGCATTAGTTTTATGTCTCAGCTGCTTGTTTTGACTTAAAGCTGTGTTAAATTCATGCCAAGTAACGAAAAGTCGAGCTTGCCTAGGTTTTTTTGTCTTATATGTCTACACACATGTGACAGCCCAGGAAGGAGAGGGGCAAGGATACATCTAAGACTAGAGAATACAAAAAAACCCCTCCTAATTCTTTGCCGAAGAGCAACACAGGCAGTGCGCTGTACAGAACTGTAAAAAAACCCCATGCATTGTATTGTCCTATTAAAAATGGTGACCTGTGCAAAAATGCCATCCCTAATGACAGGCTTAACTGGTCATCACCTGCTCTAATTGGCATCATATTAGTAATAAAATTGTAATATTAATTGATATCTTATTTGCATTATCAGTTATATTTATTGCAGTTTCAGCCCATGAGACTTAGTACAATCATAAAAAAAGGCAATGTCTACCCTGAAGCCCTTATTACCTTATTATAGATGGGAGGCAACAGGTGGGTGCAGCAGGCAGAAGGAGAGTTGCATAAGATCAGTGTAAAAGCAGTTTTGGAAAGTGGTAAGTACCTCACAACCACCACCTACAAATTTATTTTTAACAACAGAGTGATTTATGGGTCTCTCATTTCCTTTCTCCCAACATATCATTGTCCCTTTTAGCACATATTATTTCCTCACATGGTTGTCAGTCATGCCACGCCAGCAGGGCGAGTGAAAACAATCTGCTATGATCAAATGCTGTTGCTGCCTCTCAGCACCCCTTGATCACTCACCGGACTCAACAGAGTGAGGTGAAGGTGGCGGATTTCTGTCGCTATTTCACATGACTCGCAAAACACTTTGTAACTCACCTCTAAAAGTGCACACATCAAGACCAAGGGTGGAAAAAAATGCAGTTTGCTTCTGTACGTCAACTAAGTCACTTCAGCTAGCAAGCTGGGGAGGAAACGGTGTATTCTGGCAAACGTTAACAGAGTGTGCATATAATTTTCCTACACATTTTGAATAATCGTTGGTTCAATACTTTAAAAAAGCTTGTGTCCTGCTTTTTTGGATGGCTATTTTTAAAGATGATAACTTACATAAATGATTTCTTAAATTTGGATTCCTTGAAATTTAAAATAACAACAAGCATTGACGCTGTTGCTGCTGTGTCTCCACATGGGTTGACCTTTGCTTTTTTAGGGATCAGAGTAAATAGGGTAATACTATAGTGACACTTTATGTTAGCAATGGGTATTACTGTCAAATAATTTGAGAGGACTCCAGAGAAGACCGTGACTTAGCTGTCAGTGGAATACATTGTTATTCCTACTTAACCTGCAGAATGAAGTCGGCGTAGCTGGGGCTTTAGGTGTCTACAGGAGTAGTAAGTAAATAAATGAGCAAAACCAATCAAGTTGAAGCCCTGAGGTTACAGGAAGTGAGGTGTGACTTCATAAGGTCACAGAAAATTGGAAAGGATGTGTGTTCACTTGCAAGTCTGGTTGGGAGGAAGCAAGTTTTCAAATAGCAGCTGATACATTTGGACAATACGAGCAGCTGTTTAGGTCTGTTCAGAAGGTAGTTTCCAAACGTTCTGGCTTACAAGATCTGATTATTCAGGAGGTTATTACGTACAGCTGCCTGTCCTGCTGCTCTGTAAGGTGCTGCCGTATCATAGCAAGGTCAACAGAATGGGTAGCATGTCTCCCTCTCAGTTCTCAGAGTTTACCATTATTCTGTTAACTGAAACTAGCATTCTCTGTTGTCAGTGGCAAATTTTGTTATAAAAACATTTTACAACAGTTTACCTGTATATATTGGGCTGTGAGTGAATAAGGCAAAAATCTCCCAGTTATGGATCCCTTTGGACGTGACTCGATTAGCTGTGGAAGCGTTACATTCTTATTGCAGACACATTTTAAACCGTTTGGAATCCAGGCTTTGCTCCTCACAAATACAACTTGCATCAGTCTGGTGATGTAAAGGAACTGAGCGACAGCTTCAGGCAGGAGTATCTTGATGCAAGTAAACATTGACTTTTTGCCAACTCCAGACGTCGTGATGGTATGTCAGAGGTGGAAGGGGCTTGAGCAGTGGGCACTGAGTGATTTTTTCTGGCAGAGCAGTTCCCTGGGCATTTCTGTCTGTCAGTGCAGATGGCGTAAGCCCTAAGGCTGTGCTAGAGGCCAGCAGGATCCAGATAGCACCCAAAATCCAATTTATATGTTGAACATTGCGCATGGTATGGACGTGCCATGTGTGTCTACTGTTTGTCTCTACTGAGACAGTCTCTACTGTTTGTCTCTACTGAGTAATTTCAGCCATAGGCAACTTTTCTGTTCAAAACACAGACAAGATAACCAAAGATGATAACAGATTTGCTGGTTTGCCACAAGCTAACACATCTTCGTGATTTTTTTTTAATGGTTTGTGCTTTCTAATCTCCCTAATCCCAGCTGAGAACTCAGATTTGTAAACAGTGATATAAAAATAATCTTATTGGGAATCTGTGTTACATTTGTCAGTAGCTGACTAACCTAATAACACACAGTAAGCAATAGATGTGAATCAATTGACCTAAAAATATTTCAACTTCCAGGCAAAAAGCATATTCTTTTGATAGGTTATATTTCTTCTGAGTATGGAAAGAACAAAGAAAACTAATGATATACCTTACAGTAAACAAGCTCCAACCTATATGAATCCTATGTATTATTTGAAAGTCTAAAGTATTATAAAATACTTTATCTAAAATAATTTACCTTTCCGTATTTAACATTTATTGTGTTTTAGTCAAATATTTGTTGGAAAGTATCCAAAGGGAATCAATTAACAAAGAATGAAGCATCAAATTACCTTAAATAATGTAAGATTATCAGTTAAACTGATATTTCGGGAAAAATCTTGGTACTATTAAAGCCAGTACCAAAGGCAAGTTAGTGTAAAGGAGGCTGGGATTTCACCTAGCACTGAAAAGAGGAAAAAAAAAAGGGAAATGTTTTAAAGGTTTACTGTTGTTTGGGTTTTTTTCTCACATTGGTCACACATTGACACATTGGATTGAAAACCCACTACTTTGCTATGATAATTGTATCTGTACTAATTAATCAAGATTGTGATGATATGTGCTTTGGGTGGTTTGTGCCTAATGAAAATACAATCCTTACCCTAAAAGCTCTATGATATAACACGCCAATGCAAACAGCAGTGGCAAGATTCCCATTGACTTAGCACATTAAATTGTTCCCTAAGTATGACTGGAATGTTTGATCATTTAATGGTGCATGCTTTGGAGGTTCTGCGAACATGAAGAGAGAAAGAGAGCTTTCTTCCTCCTAAGTCATGAATAATTATAACACTTCAAATATTGTCACTTGTTCTTTTGTTGTGACTGTCAAAAATATAATAGTACTTTACACAAAAAAAAGGGGATGGAGAGAATATACAAAAGAGTATCTCTAATGCATTATCATTCATTCTGGATATAATAAATGATTTTCCACTAGGAACATTTTCATACCTTTTGGAAAAAAACCCAACTTTTATTATACGAATCATTAATTTTATAAAAATTAAAAGCAATAATGATCAACTAATATTCATAATAGAGATTTGGTGATACTGAAACTAAATATGTCCTCAGATCCATAGGTCTTTTCTCTGAGATGCTCACCTAACTTGTTTAAGTCTATAATTATTGTTCACATATAGCAAGTTTAGTCTTTTAGTTTTCATCCGTACTCTTTTGCTTTCTGAGAAGTTTCTAAAAGCTCAGATAAATTATTGACCGAGGAAAAAAACCAGCAGTATGGTCAGATCCATTCCGTAGGGCCTGGCTGTGGCTAATGTTTGTCACGAATTGCATACAAAAAACATAAAGTATGGTCTGTCACTGACTTCTGCTGTAGAAACACACTCTCTTTTTTTTTTTTTCTTTAATTTTGGTGATTGGTCTCTGCTAATTGGCTATCATACTTAAAATTGAGGAAATTACAGAGAAAAGTTCATGACTGTTACTACTATTCAATATACATTTCCAGTACTACAGGCTTTCGTTGCCAAAATATACTCATGGGAAAATTTGTGATGTCTTTCCCTAAATGCTCCTGGAATCCAAATGTAACCAATAAACATATTTCATCATCTAATCTTTGTCTTGAAGCAAATATGAACGACCCTTTTAGATTAGTAGATCCTGAGAATTTTGATCTGTATAGTACCACTGACATTCCAGATGAAAGCACAGTGCATGTCGCTTAAACATCAAGATAAAATACAATTCCAGTTATTTGGCCTGCTCATTATCAGAGAGTTGTATTGTATGTCTTCATAAAATTTAAATATTGCAATGTTTGTGTATGATCATCCAACATCTTATATAGGTATACAATTGTGTGTAAAAATATTTACACTATATTTTTAATAAAATATTCTGAAGTACTTGCATTTCTAATCATAACATTTAGATGGTTTCAGAAGTTATTTAACAAATACGGTTTTTCACTGAAGAAAGAATCTCATTTGCTGCAATATCTCTCTTTCATGGAGTGTACAGGACATTGTTAATGTTTAGAATGTGCAGAAATTAAGAGCAAACAGAAGACAGTTTCTATTCTCTTTCTTTTACAGCTGTATTAGAAGATAAAACGCTGACTTTTTAATTTGCCAAATGGATTAGACAATCTGTATCATGTTCTCTACTCCTAATTCAGAATACCAACCTAAAGTTACCAGCAACCTCCCATCAGTGTGAAGCCTCCACTCTGACACATCAGCTTAAGTACATGGAAACATCTTCGTGAAGTCAAATGACTTCTTTAAGGTCATGCCTCTGAAATAAATACTAAGTTTGTGAATCATTGCATTATTTGATAATAGAACACGTTCTTTGTTTCTCTATTTACATTATAGTCTAGCTTTTAAGAGCAGAGACTTCTCTCTTAGTAACATCTGTTCAGCACAGGCTAGCTTGGTATTGTCCAGTCCTCAAAGTAATGAATAGAATATTGTGAAAATAAAGGAAAACATTATTTGGGACAAGACTGAACCTAGTTATAGTACGTTATCACAAGCAGCACTCGGATAAAAAGTGAGATCCTTAACACTGTGGGTTAAGAACAAGCAGATTGTGCCTGTAAAGATGTTCTATCTGTTACTGAATTTACCAAGGAGAAGTATAGACAAATACACGTGTATTTACACATACACATTCACACATATACTTGTTGATGTAGCTTATGTGTCATTAATATTATAGATACTCTGAGGGGAACAGAGGGTCCAATATGCCAGACAGACCCTCCACTTAAGGAAGTTTGCTGCCTCCCTGGGGCCCAGGTTAAGGACATTTCTAGGAAACTTCCTAGCCTGGTATGACCTTTGGACTATTACCCATTACTGATGGACTGATGGGTAATCAATCTAGGAGGTTCCTGGAATGTATTGATGATAACTTCCTTCTCCAAGCAATAAAGGAGCCAACAAGAAGAGATGCTATGCTGGATGTTGTTCTTACCAACAAGGAGGGACTGGTGGGGAATATGAAGCTCAAGGGCAGCCTTGGCTGCAGTGACCATGGAATGGTGGAGTTCAGAATCCTCAGGGCTTCAAGGAGGGTGTACAGCAAGCTCGCTACCCTGGACTTCAGGAGAGCAGACTTTGGCCTCTTCAAAGACCTGCTGGGTAGAGTAACATGGGACAAAGTCCTGAAGGGAAGAGAGGCCTAAGAAAGCAGGTTAGTATTCAAGGATCATCTTTTCCAAGCTCAGGAGTGATGCATCCCAAAAAAGAGGAAGTGAGGCAAAAAATCCAGCAGGCCTCTATGGATGAACAAGGAGCTCAAACACAGAAAGGAAGCCTAGAGAAGGTGGAAGCAATAGCAGGTAGCCTGAGAGGAATACAGAGAAATTCTCTGAGCAATCAGGGATTAGGTTAGGAAAGCTAAAGCCCTGACAGAATTAAATCTGGCCAGGGATGTCCAAGGCAACAAGAAAAGCTTCTATAGGTACATCAGTGATAAAAGGAAAACTAGGAAAAATGTGGGCCCCCTCCAGAATTATAAGGGAGACCTGATTACCTGGGATATGTTGAAGGCTGAGGTACTCAATGAAATTTCTGCCTCGGTGTTCACCAGCAAGCACTCTAGCGACACTGCACAGGTCACAGAAGGAAAGTGAAGGGACTGGGAGAGTGAAGAACCACCCACCTGAAGAAGATTAAGTTTGAGACCACCTAAGGAACCTGAAGGTGCACAAGTCCGTGGAACCTGATGAGATGCATCCATGAGTCCTGAGGAAACTGGTGGATGAAGTTGCTCAGCCACTCTTAATCATATTTGAGAAGGTGTGGCAGTCCAGTGAAGTTCCCATTGACTGGAAAAAGGGAAAAATACCTGCCATTANGACACTGCACAGGTCACAGAAGGAAAGTGAAGGGACTGGGAGAGTGAAGAACCACCCACCTGAAGAAGATTAAGTTTGAGACCACCTAAGGAACCTGAAGGTGCACAAGTCCGTGGAACCTGATGAGATGCATCCATGAGTCCTGAGGAAACTGGTGGATGAAGTTGCTCAGCCACTCTTAATCATATTTGAGAAGGTGTGGCAGTCCAGTGAAGTTCCCATTGACTGGAAAAAGGGAAAAATACCTGCCATTATTAAAAAGGAAAAAAAGGAAGACCCAGGGAAGTACAGGCCGGTCAGTCTCACCTCTGTGCCGAGCAAGATCATGGGGCAGATCCTGCTGGAAACCATGCTCAGGCACGTGGAAAATAAGGAGGTGATTGGTGATAGCCAAAATGGCTTCACTAAGGGCAAATCATTCCTAAACAAATTTGGTGGCATTCTATGATGGAGCTACAGCGTTGGTGGATAAGGGAAGTGCAACTGATGTCATCTACCTGAACTCGTGCAAAGCATTTGACACTGTCTCACATGATATCTTTAACTTTAAATTGGAGAGACATGGATTTGATGGATGGACTGCTCAGTGGGTAAGGAATTGGCTGGATGGGAATACCTAAAGGGGACCTACAGGAAAGCTGTCATGGAACTGTTTATTAGGGAGTGTAGTGACAGGACAAAGGGTAATGGGTTTAAACTAAAAGAGGGAGGATTTAGATTGGATGTTAGAAAGAAATTCTTCACTGTGAGGGTGGTGAGGCACTGGAACAGGTTGTCCAGAGAAGCTGTGGAGGCCTCATCCCTGGCAGTGCTCAAGGCCAGGTTGGATGGGGCTTTGGGTACCCTGGTCTAGTGTCAGGTGTCTCTGCCCATGGCAAGGGGGTTGGAACTAGATGATCCTTTTGGTCCCTTCCAACCCAAACCATTCTATGATTTTATGATTCTATGACAGTCGCTCCTGTTCTTGCTGTTCTATCTCACATGAAGAAAAGATTTAACATATTAGTAATATTAAGATTAAGGTAGGAAATTCAAATGAAAATAATATTTTAAAGTTTTTCTTTGTGACATATTTTCCTTTAATTAAAAGCAATCATATATGTGTAACAGATCTGCAAGAGTGTGTATGGACATGTACACAAATTCACAATCACAGCTAGTCTGTGAGCAATGATCACTTTCCCCTGGCCACTTTATACACTAAGTGTGACATCATATGAGCTGGAATATCCCTTTGGCCAGTCTGGGTCAGCTGTCTTGGCTGTTTCCCCTGACATTCTTCTACACCTCTACACCAGCCTTCTTGCTGGCAGGGCATGAGAAGCTGAAAAGGCCTTGACTTAGTGTAACGACTACTTAGCAAAGATGAAAACATCAATGTGTTATCAATACTATTCTCATTCTAAATACAAAACACAGCACTATACCAACTACTAGGAAGAAAATTAACTCTATCCTAGCTGAAACCAGGACAAGGACTCTAAAAGTCTTTTAAAAAAATCACATTTCCATAGTTTTTTGCATTGCACAATATTTATTGCAGTAGAAGCATCAGTCAGACACAATATCGTTCCAAAAAGATTCTATGCAAACTCAGAAGGTTTGTGTATTTGAAAAGTGTAGCAAACATCATTGTGCACAAGAACAGTCATTCTTTTGCAGTATGCCTTCTTTGGTCATCACAGAGAACTACATCCCAAACCTCATAACTGCACTGGGTGGAAGCCCATATGGACCCATCAGCTTAAATTCCGTACGCTGCTGGATGTAAAAATGCATTTTGTGTGGAAAATAGCACTAGAATTTGTCTGGAATTTATCAGATCAAGCCAGACAAGACAGCAAGACAAATTTTACTGTCTGTAACGCAAAACCCCACAGTCACATAAAGCACCTGAACAAGTCCCTATTCTTACACAGTTAAAGTCTAATATAAAAAAGCCAGTGATGAAATTAGTATAGCTGTATCTATTATTCACGTAGAAAAGCTTTCAACCCTTGCAGGCAAAATTTAAGCATGAACTCTCCCCAGGTTATTTCTACTACAATATTTGGAAAGTTCTACCAAAATCAGGTGATGCCGTTGGGTTTTGACACAAGAAAATGGCTTTTTTATGCTTTTCTTTTATTACTTTCTTTACTATTATTACTTTATTACTTAAAAATTGCTTACTAAATTTTATTTATTAAATAAGCTGTTGCCTTGAACTAACAGAACATCTTCTTACGAAGCTACTATTACAGTATCCTCTAGATATATTAAGAGTCTTACTCATATGTCAGTTAGAATTGACACTGAAGGTGTGAATAACATAGTAAGTATTCTTGGTCATACTGAAAGACTAAGGAATATCAATACAAGATACTGCTTTTGTATATGGTATATGTATAATCAATAGAGTTACGAGGGCACATAACACGCGACACAGGTTTTCTGCTAAATTCTAAACCAATGCGTAAATATGATACCTGAATCCAGTAAATCATCAACAAAATAAAGATATAATGATGTGCATATGGGTAAAGGTTGAACTATAGAAGAGTATGTTAATAATCAATAATTGTTACTGCAATTTTGAAACTCCAGGGGAAGACAAAGGAGATTTTGCAGTTTGAAGAACAAGTTAAAGTGGCTCAAAGGACGCCTCTATTCCTTATAAAGGTTAACTTCTATTAGAAGAATAGAATTAACTGTGAATGGATATAATTTTCTTTAAAGACAGGAGAGTGTACAAGTGAGATACAGAAATGAACATAGACCAGCACAAGAGATGACTGGAAGGAAAGACTTGCTAACCACATCTGTATGAACTGAAAATCATTTTGAGTCATGACAAGGCATTCATCTAAAAAACAGAATCAGGTTTCAGTTTAAATCTTCAGATTTTCTTTCTGCTGAAGATCTGATCTCTTTTAAAAAACAAAAATCCGAACAAAATCTGTAAGCCTTTATTGAAATTTTACTTGACACTTCTCAGTTTCTTTAAAAACAAAATTCACATTAGAATATTTGAAAAGTTTAAGTGACAAGCATATGCAGTACATTTGTGAAAGTAGGAGGAAAGAAAATTCCTTTAATACTTTGTGTAATACCTAAGTCAGATTTTTTACTTAGAACAGAAGAATTGGTGCTGGGCATATCGACAGAAAGAAACTATACATAAAGACAGAGGAAAAGCCTTAGTGGGTGTCCTGGTTTTGCTGGGATAGAATCATAGAACTAATTTTCTGCACAGAGAAGCTCCATTTTAGAGCAGACTGCAGCACTTAATTGTGTGAGAACAAAGTTGATAAGGCACTTTGATGTAGTTTATGGCCAGCTATGGCATGCAGGTTCCCACAGTGACCAAGGTCTTTAGCAGTTCTGGGACAGCCAGGTGCAGAAGCTGGGAGGGGCGACAGCCAGGGCACCCGACGACCCGAGCTGGCCAACAGAAGCATTCCATACCACAGACGTCACGCTCCCCATACATTAGGAGATTCTCTGGGAGGACCCTCTCTCTGTGACGGCTGCCGTCCCTGGGGGGTCTCACCCCCCATCCCGTCCCTGAGCCCCACTCTGTGCCCCCAGCCCTGCCCTGCCGGACGCGGTGACTGTCGCGCTCTGGCTGGAGCTGCGCTGCTCGCTGTGTGCGGCGTCGGCACTCGCTGCTGGGGGGTGCAGCTCACCACCCCTGTGTCAGCTGCGTGTAACCTTCTGGGTTTTATATGAGTATTGCTGTTGGTATTAAGGTTTTTATTCTTTTTATTCAACCTGTTTCTATTTCAGCCCACAGGTTTCATTTTCCCAATTTCCCCTGATCATGTGGGGGGCAGGAGCATCAGGAAATAAAGTAATTGGCTAAACCACAACACTGGATCAGCTCAACAATGTTCGTGGCCAAACAGTTGCGTCTGGCCATAGCAATGGGAAACTCTATTTAAACACATGAGCTTGGTCACATTCTGTGTTTTGTTCCCTTTGTACTCACCCAATATCTTTATCTGTTATATTAGAAAAACTAGACAGGACACCCCAGATCTTTTAATGTCCATTTATTGATCTGTTGCAGGTGAGTTTGTCTAGCCTCTTTATGACCCTACGGATAACTTCTACCACCACAGTGGTGATAAAATAAAATTCATGTTTGATTATAGTAGAGAAAATGCGTAACAGAAAAGTCTGGTATAAATACACCCTAGTACTGAAATCTCAGGCTTGGGAAAATACAATATATGTAAATCAGTTGGTAATTATCTGAATTATATCTTACCTACAGCTCTCCTGCAGACAGTGGGATCAGTTATTCCTTCTCCATATATTTACTTCCTTGGGTTTTGAACATTCACCCCCTACAATGCAGGAGGTTTAATGCAGTCAACCTTTGTGATGTGCTTTGCAATGTCAAGGAAGAAGAAGACGTACAAGTGAAAAATATTATTTCCTGGGATCTCCTCTTTGACCAACACTACCCTTCTGCTTTGGAAAAGGCTACTGGAGTGTATTCAAGTTAATTTACACACTAAGAGTTTAACTTAAAAAGGCAAGAAAAAACAAATGGAAAATGGAGCTAGGAACTCCATTTTTGGTTTGCTAAAATATGCTCTACAGAAGCAGAGCAGAGACTGAGATGAAAATTAGAACATAGCAGCAAAGCTATTATTAAAGACATTTGTTGATAGATGATGGAGAAAGGGAAATGAAATCGGGTGTTGCGAATAGGGACATATTCAGCAAATTTGTGAGCTTTTCGTTAGTAAAATGCAAAGCTCTTTCAAGAAGAGCATCGGTTTACTGGTACTAATGTTTTCAATGTATGTTACCTATGGAGTTTTGGGATGTACACCTAAAGGAAAAATTCCTCATATTCACAAAGCAGCATAGATTAGAGGAAAGAGGTGAGCTAAATCACTAAATCCTTACTTGGGAAAAGCTCCTGTTTGTCTCAACGGTATAGTTGCTCAGACAGTTCTGTTGCATGCAGAGATTATAATCTGAATAACACAGTGTAAAAATATACACCAGAATAAGGCAGATACACTCGTCAAGTTTCTGACTTCAGCATTGAAAATCAGGTTAGATAAGAGTTTCTGTCATTCTGTGTTATACTTTTACATTTTTATATAATTACAGGTGTAAACAGCAAGAGCTTCAGAACAGTTTCTTTAAATATAAAAAGTACTCAGAATGAATAGGATATGCCAATATTTAAGCAATGCCTCAATAACTAAATAAGACCGAATGACTTCACTTCAGTCTCTCGGTCAGTAAAGTAACCTGAACCCACGGTCAAGTTCATATATCCCAGCCTAGAGAGAAGGCAGTTTCTGTATTCCACAAATACTCACGCTTGTCATAAGCTGTCTGCATTCAGTTTCCAAAAGAAATTGGTGTGCAGACTCCATATTTAACGCTAGCTTCAGCAGTAATTAAAAATTAGGAGAGATCTTCAGGAAATCAATTAATTATGCATGCAAAATGCACCACCTAAATTTGGATGCACAATTAGATGACTAATCATAGTTTGAAAAGGTTGAGAATTGCAGTTGCACACTTATAAGGATGCTGGTGACCTATCCTATACCAGATGCCTGTACTTTCCTGTTTAGAAGCTTCCCAGTTTGTTTGCTACTGAGATCTGTTAGTCAGATATTTGACACACCTCTAACACAAGATAATGCCTGACAAACTGTTTACACTGGCAATACTAACAAGTGTCAACATCAGGAATCCAGAAACTTCAATATTGAAATTTATTTGCTCACTGATGGGAATATCCTTATTCATAGTTTGGTGGAGTTTCAATGCAAGTCTCCTCAGAAAGCTGTGTTTGCAGTAAATCTTCGTTATCAAAAAATGAATCTCCATTTGACCTGGTATGTGGGGTAGTATTTATCAGTCTAGATTTGCATATGAAGGTCTGGGGGGAATGATAAGTTACATTTGTCCTGAAACTACTATCCCACTGCAAAGCCAATGTTATTAAATGGAAAATATAAACAATTTTTGGAATAAATTGTTAATTCAAATGCTGCATGTTCTGCTGTATTTTACAGTGTGACACCACAACATGGTGATCTCTAGTCATTTGACAAATTTAATAAGCTACTGCCTGACGATCTGACTAGTTTACCGCAGGTTAATTCCAGTTTTATCTTTTCAGGGATCAGTTACTCTTCTGATGGAAGTTCGCAGTATAGTTAAATGTGATTTGCAGGAAAACTTCAGTTTTACAATTTAATCTGTTCTTGATGGTTCATTCAGAGCCTTTTAAAACTTTTTTTGTTTTGTTTTGTTTTGATTTCGGTTTGCTTTGCTTTGTTTAATACACTCATATCCAGAACATACAACCATGATGGAAGCATTGCATTTCTCACTGTTTAAGTGCAAACATGAAGCAGACAACAGGGGTCATCATCTGTTAAAGGGTTTTCATGCAGTAGATTAAAAGTACAGACCAGGGGTTCCCCAGGTCACAGAGCAAGTGAGTGATAAGAGCGGATGACTAATGCTCGCTTCTCCCAATGTGTACTTCAGCTTCCACTGCTTTTCTATGGAAGCAGTAGCTCTCATATATCCGACTACTGAAAAGATTTAGTGCATTATTATTAACCCCAGGCAGCGCTACAGGCTGGGGGTGGGGTGGCTGGAAAGCTGTGCAGAGGAAAAGGACCTGGGAGTGTTGGGTGACGCTTGCCTGGACATGAGCCAGCAATGTGCCCAGGTGGCCAAGAAAGCCAACGGCATCCTGGCCTGTATCAGGAATAGTGTGGCCAGCAGGAGTAGGGAAGTGATTGTCCCCCTGTACTCGGCTCTGGTGAGGCCGCACCTCGAGTACTGTGTCCAATTTTGGGCCCCTCAATACAAGAAGGACATTGAGTTGCTGGAGCGTGTCCAGAGAAGGGCAACAAAACTGGTGAAGGGACTGGAAAACAAGTATTATGAGGAGCGGCTGAGGGAACTGGGACTGTTTAGTCTGGAGAAGAGGAGGCTCAGGGGAGACCTTATTGCCCTCTACAACTACCTGAAAGGAAGTTTTGGTGAGCTGGGAGTCAGCCTCTTCTTGTTGATAACTAGTAACAGGACAAGGGGGAACGGCTGCAAGTTGTGCCAGGGAAGGTTTAGGTTGGAGATGAGGAGAAATTTCTTCGCGGAAAGGGTGGTCGGGCACTGGAACGGGTTGCCCAGGGAGGTGGTGGAGTCACCGTCCCTGCGGGTGTTTAAGGAAAGGTTGGATGTGGTACTTAGGGACGTGGTTTAGTGGGTAATAGGTGATGGGGGGACGGTTGGACTAGATGATCCTTGAGGTCTTTTCCAACCTTAATGATTCTATGATTATAAAAAACCCCAGAGGAACAGACTAGCTTTATGCTTTTTTTCTGGTGATTTTTATTTCACTGCTTATGGAATCACCTGACATAACACCTGATGTGAGTTAAATACAGACCTGAAGGCAGAGTATGTAGTTATTTAAAAACTTAGTACGTCATATTATTAACCAAAATATGACAAACAGCTTCATATCTTACTCAAATGGTGAAAAGCTTGGGTAGGAAAAGTTATATTTTTTTTAGATTCACCATTTAGAAATTAGTATCTGTAGAAAGTATTTCCCATGAGAAATATCACAATGGTGTGGTCAAGTTTGCCATTTTTATGGCCTTTCCCTTCCTCCCATCAAAAGAGAGAGATATTAAGAACATAGGCCAAATTCCCATGCTGTGATCTACAATGAGTAATATTTTACTCTGAAAGTAATCTTTAGTAATCATATTCTCTTGAATGGAACAATTTTGAAATAAAATATCAGTCAAGACAAGTCAGTCAGAACCTTTCCATCTCTTTAGCTGGAATAATATTTCTGCAAGATCAGAGTTAACAAGATTGGAAAATCCCTTGGAGATGCCCCTCCAACTAATGTCCTATCAGAAATCTGACAAGTTAAACTGTATCTTCTCCATCAAGAGAATTTCGTGACCCTCCCAAGTGTGTAGGGCAATAGAAAGTAGAAGTAAATTGAATATTAACGTGAAGCTGATATCTTAAGTTATTACAGACAGGACACTCTGAATCCGAACCCAAAGGATGTGTTACGGTACACTTAGACTGGATGATGCCCCTGTTTGTAAGTATTTCTATTTATCTCATAACACTAAACATATAAAATAATAGCAAATCTTGTCCATTTCATCTTCCATCTCGAAACCAAGCACAGTGACTATAGTCACAGCATTGTGTTAATCCAAGCCATTTCTATGCTATAGAATCATAGAATCACTAAGGTTGGAAAGGACCTCTGAGATCATCAAGTCCAACTGTCAACCTAACACCACCATGCCTGCTAGACCATGTCCTGCAGTACCACGTCTACATGTTTTTTGAATGTCTCCAGGGACGGTGATTCAACCACGTCTCTGGGCAGTCTGTTCCAATACCTCACTACTCTTTCTGTGAAGAAGTTTTTCCTAATATCCAACCTAAACCTCCTCTGGAGCAATTTGAGGCCATTCTCTCTTGTCCTATCTCTTGTTACTTGGGAGAAGAGACCAACACCCTCCTCGCCACAACTTCCTTTCAGGTATTTGTAGAGAGCGATCAGGTCTCTCCTCAGTCTCCTCTTCTCCAGGCTGAACAACCCCAGTTCCTTCAGCCGCTCCTCATAAGACCTGTGCTCCAGCCCCTTCACCAGTTTTGTTGCCCTTCTCTGGACACGCTCCAGCAGCTCAATGTCCTTCTTGTATTGAGGGGCCCAAAACTGGACACAGTACTCGAGGTGTGGCCTCACCAGAGCCGAGTACAGGGGGACAATCATTTCCCTACTCCTGCTGGCCACACCATTCCTGATGCAGCCCAGGATGCCGTTGGCTTTCTTGGCCACCTGGGCACATTGCTGGCTCATGTTGTCATGCTGTCAACCAGAACCCCCAGGTCCTTCTCTGCCAGGCAGCTCTCCAGTCACTCCAGTCCAAGCCTGTAGTGCTGCCTGGGGTTATCACGACCAAAGTGCGGGACCCGGCACTTGGCCTTGTTAAACCTCATACAGTTGGCCTCGGCCCATCAATCCAACCTGTCTAGATCTCTCTGCTGAGCCTTCCTACCCTCAAGCAGACTGACGCTGCCTCCCAAATTGGTGTCATCTGCAAACTTACTGGGGGCACACTCTATGCCCTCATCCAGGTCATCACATTTATATTGCAATGACCTGCAAATATGGCTGAAGGTCCAAATCTGTTTCAAGTACATGGTGTGGTATGCTGCTCTCTGAGTATTTCCATGTAAGGCAGAGAAAGATTTTTAATTATATCAATACCTCCAATGATTTCTTTAAGGACTTTTCATATGCTGGAAAATATATTTTCATACATTTTTTTATAAACTGAAAAATGTTTTAAACAACTTAAAATTTGTTATACAGTCTGCTATAATCACTTTGGTTTTACTAGTAAACAGAGCAACAGTGGCCTGAGGTACATCTGTAAAAAGTAGACCTTGGTATTTCCTGTATTATACCTGACCGGAGAGCTCCAGTCTACAGAGTCTTGGCAAAGCTACATAATCACTAGTTTAAGCTGCAGAACAAGTTTCACCAGTGAGTGACAAGTGAGCTCATCTAGCACTCTTCTGAGATGTACGTGTTTTTAATGTACTTATTCACCTCAGATGCAATACTGGTAAAACAGAACGTCATCTTACAGAGCTGATAAGATGACAGAGCAAAGTAGTGTCAGATCATAAGAAACAGAGGTGCAATGAAAACTACTTGTGACAGGGATTAGAGTGCTTTAAATATTTTATTTCACTTTCTTTCTTCTGAAAAGTGTATGTGATAATCCTGCCTCCAAAATTTAATATCTATCTTGTGTAATCATCATTAAAGATCACTACCACAAATATATTTATCATTTTATTGAAGGAGAATATTCAGGGCAGGAGCGATGAGAGGAATAGGATATCATGTAACACCTAAAAATATTATAGTTGTATAACACAAGTAAAAGACAAATATTAGCATAACATCTACTTAAAAGTGCAGTTTCAAAACCCTGGGGGTTTTGTAGGTGGTTCTAAACAAGAATATTTCCAACCCTTTTTCCTGGAATGCACAGACAATTTATACTGTGTCTTAATGTTGTGAATTAAATCTTTGTGCACCACTAGCAGTATCACCACTGGCTGTCCCTGTTATATTATTCTTTGTAAATTAAATTGTTGTTACAGAATGCTATCCAATAATAAACGAACAACAGTGCTGGGTAGCCCCAGTACAGCCCACAACCCACTGTCTTACTACAGCAGACATAGCTAGGTTCTTTGTATGTGTTTACTTTTTATATAAATATATATAGATATAAAATACATATATATTATATATATTCTTTTCAGTGTATAAAACTGTTCAAATTTTGGTGACTAGAAGGTATACAATGTTGAAGAGAAGAAAAAAGGGGAAAAAAAATTGGTAAAACTGAAGAAGCGGGGTACCAGGTGGCAGCCTTGTTGTTGCATTTATCTTATAAACAATGTGTCAATTTCTTCCATAACAAGCACATCCTGTATTGTGTGTGCCCACTCAGTCATTGATGGAATTTCTGTGCTTTTCCAATTTCTCACAATGACACTTTTCGATCCCATGATCACGGCTGAGAGCAGAGGTCACCACGCAGCCTCCTGGTCAGCAATTTCAGGCACAGCAAAATAAAAGACGTGTCAATTTGTGTTTGGTTGTTTTGGGAAGTGAGGTTTTCTTTTTATTTGTTTTAGCCAAAGTGACAAACTTTCTGGATGAAGCCATTCACCACTCCTTCCTCCTTTCAAACAATTTGCAATACAATTACATTTAGTTTTCTGATGTTACCTTTAGATGCTCAACAGCGGGTTTTGCATGTTTAGTTCTAAAATGATGATGAGACACATAAAACACCATTTCAATTGTTATTTTCAGCATTAAGAAAGAAGATACTCCTTTATATTACACTTCACCTAGGATTGTGAAATCATGGAATCTTAGAATGGTTTGGGTTGGAAGGAACCTCAAAGATCATCTAGTTCCAACCCTCCTGCCATGGGCAGGGACACCCTACACTAGACCAGGTTGCTCAAAGCCCCATCCAGCCTGGCCTTGAACACTGCCAGGGATGGGGCATCCACAGCTTCTCTGGGCAACCTGTTTCCTTGCCTCACCACCCTCATAAAGAATTTTTTCTGAATATCTAATCTAAATCTACCCTCCTTCAACTTAAGGTCATTAACCCTTTTCCTATTACTACATGCCCTTGTAAACACTCCCAGAGCCTTCTCTTCTCTAGGTTGAACAACCCCAGCTACCTCAGCTTGTCCTCATAGGAGAGGTGCTCCAGCCTTCTGATCAATTTTGTGGCCCTTCTCTGGACTCACTCCAGCAGCTCCATGTCTTTCCTATACTGGGGACCCCAGATTTGGATGCAGTACTCCAGGTGGGGTTTCATGATAGTGGAGTAGAGGGGCAGAATCACCTCTCTTGATCTGCTGGTCATGTTTCTTTTGATGCAGTCCAGGACACAGTTGGCTTTCAGTTCAGGGCTGCAAACACACATTGTTAGTCAAGTTGAGCTTCTCATCCACCAGCACTCCCCAAGTCCTTCTCCTCAGGGCTGCTTTCAATCCATTCTTCACCCAGCCTGTATTTGTTCTTGGGATTGCCCCAACCCATGTGCAGCACTTTGCACATTGCTTTTGAAATGAATTATTGAAATACAATTGAAAGAAAAAAAAAACCACAAGATTTACAGGTTCCCTTATGTTTAATGTCACCTTCTTAGCAGACGCAGTAAAGAGACAAATCACAGTATAGACACCAGTTATGTCCATAGAGATATTTTCCATATATAAATAACAAAAGCTACCTCTGATAGGCATTCTTTTTTCATTCTTTATTCCTTCTAGCTTTACAGCAATTTGTGTTTGCTACATAGCCTATAGTTAGCAAAATGAACAAACTCTCTCTCCCATTTGAGATCATCAACTTCCTCATCTCAACAGACACAAAGTGAGATTTTACAGAGTCTCTGCTACTTACTTTCACAGTCCTGAGATGGTAATAAACATCTGGAAAAGTACATTTTTATGACTAGACTGCTGTTTATATCCATACCTCTCCTACAACCAAGTGCTAGACTCTTAAAGTTCAGAATTTAAGTGACAATGGATGCTCTGAAATTCACAAAGTACTTTGATTTTACAGCTATGTTTCATATTCACAGACTATTAATAGAAGGGAAATCCAGAAACAACCTAATGTTATCCAGCATGGTTTTCTAAACTGTTTCTAGAGCTGGTCCATGCCATGATAAATCTAATTCAGCAAACTCTAACTGACAAATAAATCTCATTGAAGTCTTCCAATCCTTTTAATATCTTAATATCTTTGAAACTGATTCTGTGAAGTGTAAAGTTAATTTACATTAAAGTACATTTTATTTCTTTTTTCTTTTCATAAGGTATGCTAAACACTTATTACCAAAATTTCATTATTGCACCTCTTTACAACACACATACAGGTACAAGAAGCGTGGCTAAACAGACACATTGGATATCAATATAGTAGTGCCAAAGGAAATCAATAAAGTTTTTACCATATGCTACTCCTTACTTGGTTTTAAGTAAAACATCCCTTATATGTGTGAAATGAATAACATAAATATTATTTATCACAGTTTTTGCCTTCCTACTCTTGCTTAGGCTCAGAAATTGGAGTTTAAAAATACACCCATACAAGACAGCATTTTATACTTACTTCTCCTGTCTCCTTTCAATACAAAATGTCTGTCTAAACTTCCTCTTTAGCAATCACAAACCCTGGGGTTTTTTATTTTTTATTTTTTGCCTCTGGGAGGATAGAATATTTTCCCATGAGAATTGTATTCATCAACAGGTATATGCAATGTCATTAAGCTTCTAACACAGCATCTCCTTTAATTTCCCTTATATATGGAAGCCAAAAAAATACATCTAAATAACTACTCTGAATTCTTTCCACTTCAAGACTTTCCATGTCAACTTGACTGGGATGAAACAAAACCCCCAGAATGACCATTAGTGTTTTGTGGATCTATTGCTCTTCAGTCAAGGAGTACTCATGAGAAAAACATTGAACAGGTTTTCTTCAAGACCAGTGAATGATGCTTTTGCCTTCCCCCCTATTATCCAGTACAAACACAGAATACAAGACTCATCCTGAATGTAGAAGTTCTTGATGCTCATGACAAAATAAGTAAATAAATAACTAAGCAAATCATGTTCTTAGTGCAAAAAGGAAAAGACAGGTTGGAGATAACCTTAGACTTCTATTGGAAGCAGCAAAAAGCAAGGCAAGTCCCTGACCTGTCACCAGCTGTGGTAATGTGGGGAGAGCATCTTTTAGGCTATTAAAGTATCCATATCAGCAGAGAACCATACCAAGGCAGTTCATTCAGCTCTTTTAGGAGAATTGTCTCTTATAAGAACTGATGACACCAGGTTACAGGGATCTGATGTTTTTGCTAATGTTTCCTCCACTTGTAAAGGCTATTTGAGAATTATATTCCATCTTTTTCCTGATTCTTCTCTTTTGCTGCTGAACTTAGTATTGAACACAGAAGCCAGAGAGTGAGAAGAACATTAAGTAACATATCACAGTAGCGTAGGAAACAGTGCTTACAAACATTTAAACACATAGACCCGTTTCTCTGCTGAAGAAACATCAGAAATACATCAGATTTTTCTTTAACAAAAGACCATAATTTCTCTGCTAGACAACACAATAGCAATTTATTACTTTAAAAAGTCTGAAGTTATGTCTGGCCTAAATGCTATTCATTGATCTTGCCAGCTATAGCATATTTGGCCAGATACAGCACTGTTACAAGCAGTGTGGGATTACTAGTATCTGTCTAGTGAGTCCGGAGCAGTTTACTTGCTGATAGGTTTCACAGTTATCATTTTAAGTTTGTAATATAAACAAGTATAAGAGTAATTGCATGTGAATGAAAAGGGTGTCCTGGAGAAAAGGCTATGCCTTTTTTGATACAGTGAGCGAACACATTAAAGGTCACATAATTTTTACTCCAAAACATAAAGTGCTTAGGTTATTTAACACAGGTGTTATTTCTTCAGAAAGTAAAAAAGAAAACATTTCTGAGAATTCATCTGAAAACCATCTTAGATCTTTCTGTAGACAATGGTATTAAAACTGAAATGATTTGCCTTGGTATATTAAACCTTCTAATTTAATCTTTTAGCTAGACATAGCAAAATAGAGGAAACAAAAAAAAAAGAGAAAAAACCCAAGACATCTCCATTTTCTTCCTCTCAGTGGCACGCTACTGTAAGATTTGTTTAGGTATTCATATGGCTACAAGGTAGCTTTCCTGTTGTCACCTAGTGATAAGCCTGTCAAACCGAGTACTTCTAGACAAACTTGGTCTAAAAGCTGTTTAGTTTTTTTTTTCTTTTTAAGACCTTTTTTTCTTAGTGTTTGGAGACAGGCATAGGAACCGATTGAAACTCACATGCAAGTTATCAAACTCCAAAGCGTAATCACAGTAGATGATTTTGGTGGTTTGCAGTGGCATGATTATGCTATTTTACTACTTCTTCATTCTTCCATGCTCAAAATGCATATTATTTTTCATATCAATTAGCTTAGGGAAACCACAGATCCACCTGAGCATTACACTGTGTTATTAGCAGGTATGTTTTCAAGGCACTGAGCACGGTTACTTAGCTGTAACAGCTTTGAAACCAACACTATCACCATCACTCCCCTCGCCCACCCTCTAGAAGAGAAATAACCCTCCGTTGTCTTCCCTCCCCCGTTCAGTGTCATGCTTCCTGAGCAACATCTATGGACAGATTCTTTGGTCCTTAATATTGTAACTTAAGCCTTTACATCCTCACGGTCGGAGAGTGAATGTAGAAGTACTCTGTATGCATGTACTTCCTTGAAGCTTATTAATGACAGCATTTTTTCTTCTTAATATTCTGTCCATGTTCCTGTTCACAGGAAGGCTGAATGATGTAGACTGTTTCTTGAAATCTTTGCCTTGATGATTTTTGCTTCCTTTATCCACGTCAGCATGAGGTACAATCAAGAAATAAAAGCCCATTTTTTAGATACTTATAGGAATAGCAGAGTGCTTCCCTCCTCACCCCTCCCTTTCACTCTCTCCTTTTTCTTTTTTAAGCAAATGATATTTTTTTTTATGTAGGGCTTTCATTGGGAATCAGATAGGTTTTGTCTTCCTGTTCAGTGCCCATCTGTAAATCTTGCCAAAGGGAAGTCTGCATACAAGTCAGCTTCTTCTGAAAGTTCATTCACATTCTGAAAGTTCATTCCCGCTCTTCATGCTTTTTGCAGGTATTTGCTCTACAGCTTCATTCTCCAGCTTCCCCCACTCCGTAAATTTCAAACTTTTATGTTTCTATAATGTGGACCTAACAGAATACTTGTGAATGATGCCACATACATTAAACTTTCTGCAGTGACCAGCAAATTTTTTTTCTTCTTTTTCTTTGAAAATTGAGATAAACAGAGAGTTATTAATTCTTTCCCTATTATTATTTTGGGATGAGGTTTATAACATTATGCAGTATTTGGTAAGTTACCAAGTGTTACTCAAAGAGTTTGCACTCTGTGATACAGCATGTGAGTTTCCTTTTATTCTAAGAGGTATATTAAATCATATAAAATCCTTGAATAAAGACTAAATAAGTCATTAGATTTTCTTCATCAAATTCAGCTGATTTATCTGACCTAAGTCTCAGGCGAAGACTGCTTAAAGAAGGTCATCATTTATTTACCCCTAATTTTTGCTGGAGATAACCAGATTCACAAGCCCATAAACAGTATTCCTACACAAGCTTATTATTAATGCCATATAGTATATTCTTGATCAGCTGTACATAAAGAGGATTTGCTCTGAATGAATGTTTTATGATGTGTCAGCAGCCCTAGGTTTAACGGCTCCCAAAAGGACAACGTGGAGATAATGCTCCAACTATGCCCCAAGCTTACCCGGGAGGCTTTAAATCTGCCTTTTTGTCAGCATACGTATTCTAAAATATACTTACAGCATTTAAAATACTTTCCTTTCTTTCCTAAATAGTACACAAAGTAGATAAAGACAATATCTGAGGACAAATTGTTACCTGTATCAAAGCCTGAAAGTTCAAGAAGAACCTTGGATTTCTTATTTACATGGATAAAGGAGAAGGTGGCAGCCTCCACCATAGACAAGAGTTCTGGATTATGCTCATGAACAGCCATTCAGGTCAGTTACAGAATGACAATAGTTATTCTTTTCAGAGAGATGTTTACAAGTGCTGGTAAGGACTCTATTACACTAGAAGCTACACACATAGAGGGATAAAGAAATCAATCTCTGTCTAATGGCAAATTACAATACAAATGTATCATGTTTGTTACTGTAACAGTTTAATGTCACTGCTGGCATGGCAAAATGGGCAGAAAAATGGATCCACTATCAAAGCCCATTTTAACTTACCCTTTTCACATGACTGTTCCTTTGTCCATATAATTAGCAGTATTTGGCATCTAGCAGGATTCTTTTAATAAGGGAAACTAATAAAGTACGTCAATGTAAAAACCATACACATAAACTGTGTTTCACTAGATATCCAATTATCAAAAGCAGGCACTTGTCTCATTCATACTTTTGAGTTTATCTCTCCGAAATGGTCTGTATCTAAGAAATTCTGCTGCACATCTTCACCTGATTTACCAAACAGCCCCAAACTCCTATTTTTTACAAAGAGCAGACCTCACAGTCCTCACAATTTCTCTTGTGATGAGGCCTTGCTGGGCAGTACAAAGCTACAATAGCAGGTGTTATTGTCTCCAGTTGTTTAAATACATAAAAGGAACTAAAATTACTCTTTCAATTTAGAAATAAAATAACTCACCCATTTGAAATTGGGTCTGCAGCAAAGATAATTTTGAATATGCAATGTAAATACAATTTCTTCATGCCTATATTCTGCAAGAGACCTTTAAAAGGTTTGGAGATGTGCTTGAGGTTACTGCACTTTCAAGAAAACAGCGGCTTTTTCCAATAGACCTAAAAGGTCATTTTAGTATGTCTTATACTCTACATACCTTGTGGAAATTAACTCAAAGTACATACCCTCCTTTCTTCTGCAAAATATTCTAAACAGGCACATTGTTATATTTTTTATCTTGAAACATGCAGAGCTCATTATGTGCTTAAACAGTAACTTAAACTAAAATGTTATGCAAACACAAATTTGACGTCAAGCAATTAGGGAATATTCTCTTTTGGGATGTTAAACCAATAATGGAATTAAACCATGGCAGAGAACCAAGATAAGCAATTATAGACAACAGTGTTATAAAAGCAAATAACCTTATATCTTGTTTCTTCTTACACTTATGTATATAGCAAGAAATCAGAGAACTGTGTATTAGTATATAAATTTTGGTTTATTTTTATGCACATAAATATGCATACCAAAATTACCATATGATATAGGGGGAGAGAAGCCAACTTCTGTTCACCACCTACAGTCACATACCTGAGAAATTTGAGCTAGAAAAGCAAAATGCGACAGACTGCTGTGGTTTTGCCCCAGCCAGTAACGAAGCACCATGCAGCTGCTCAATTACCCCTCCCCACCAAGGGGATCAGGAGGGGAATGCAAAAAAATCCTCATGGTTTGAGGTAAAGACAGTTTAATAGGATAACAAAGGAAGAGAATAATAACAATACCAACAATAATATCAATAATAAATAAGTGATGTTCACCACATGTGAGAGGAAAAAAATAAAACACCCCAATGCCCAGTCTGTTTCTGAGTAGTGATCCCACCTCCCAGCTCACTTCCCCAGTTCCATCCAGAGCATGACATTATATGGCAGGGAATATCCCTTTGGCCAGCCTGGGCCAGCTGTCCTGGCTGTGTTCTCCCAGCTTCTGGTGCTCCTGACAGGGCGTGGGAAGATGAAAAGTCCTTGGCTTAGTGTGGACACTATAGGTACCCAGCAACAACTAAAAACACGAGTGTGTCATCAGCATTATTCTCATACCAAAAGACAGCACAATACCGGCTACTAGAATGACAATTGACTCTATCCCAGCCAAGAGAGGACAGTGGCACGGTCACGAATCACAAGTGAACAGAATTCTGTCTTCATATGAAGACCTTTCAAAAACTCTTCTTAGAGGCTCCTAACAGTTAATTTCACTGAAACCTTGCTCTTCAAGAAAATAAAACACCAATCCACAAATTTTTAGGCGTGTGTAAATAGCACTGGTAGAAACTGCAAAAACAGTCCTAGAGTTTTTGACAGAATTTGAAGAAATACTAAGAATGGTACCAGTAGGTTTTAATAGCTTTCTTTAGTATAATGGGTAGTAGAGAATGATGGCTTGTATAGGAAAGCAAACAAGAAATACTCCTAAGCTGTTTTAATTTCCAGAATATGATCCCGTAAATAGAATAGGATTTTACTATAAATCATAG
This sequence comes from Psophia crepitans, assembly GCA_013399095.1. Taxonomy (NCBI): domain Eukaryota; kingdom Metazoa; phylum Chordata; class Aves; order Gruiformes; family Psophiidae; genus Psophia; species Psophia crepitans. The sequence continues at coordinate 404,111 of VWZZ01005305.1, read as the reverse complement.
CTAAGTTGAAGAACTCCTACTCCTCTCCTTTGCATCACCTTTTTTTCCCCCTCCCCCGCCCTGAATTTTCAGAGCACGTTCCTGCTCTTTTGACTGCATGGGTGCACTTTATAGTGAAGGTACCAATTTAGTATGATTTTCCCTTTCAATATGGACAGTTTAATTATCCTGTGAAAACAAGAGAATTGAGATCTATTTTTGTTCACCACCAAGCAAATGAATACAAGCTGAAAAAACTATTTACATTAGGAAAAACTTTTAGTGGACAGGAGTAATCCTCACCACGGTGAAGGATGGATGGATTTCACAGATACCTACAGTGAGGATGTTAGATGCCAAACAGAAATATAGAAAGGAAATTTCTATGGCAGGATAAATTTCATGTTGAAGTTCTTGCCTCTAATAGATGACAAATTTGTCTTCAGGAAAGAAATCAGAATATTGTGATCAGCTAGAGCAGACACTGTAGAGGAAAAGTTTGTCGCAATCTATAGTTGTCTATATTTAGTTAGGTGCTAAAAAAAAAATAAATAAAAAGCCATAACTATAAAACTATATAATTCGGTTCTTTCTCCAGAGCCTTCATTCCGTTGTCCATTTTGGTATTCTTTCAGAAACTAACTCCCTGCTGTGAGGAATTTGCAAGAAATCTCCATTACAGTAAATGTTCACTATAATTTTCTGCAAAGATTCATCTCACACAAAAATAGCTTCTTTTTTTTTATCCAGTTACCATTGTATAATTAATGTTGCATGCTAACATACAAGACTCTGAATTACCCATATTTAATAAAACATTACAAAGCTCAAACTGTGTAACTCCTTTATCATTTCATCAGATATTCCCTCTGGGTGGTTGCCACTGGAACTCAGTCAAGGAAGATTTCTGCTATATTTATACACCTTCAGTCTTTGATTAGTGTTTGAAGCATGTCCAGAGTATAGTGATTATAAATTACTTACATTTATAATAACTTAGGTCATCTTCTTTACTTTTTGTCTCTTGAAATATCAATATTTCTTCTAAATTATTTACATTCATCCTGTTCCATACCACAAGGTATTTAACTTTGTTCTGTTTCCCTCTGGGCTTCCCCCCACTCTTAAATTTGGTGGTCTATTAATGCTATAAATTTTGCATAAAGTTTTTAAACATGACTGTACTTGATTCAGTGAAAATCCTCATTATTTCTAGTGGCAGCAGGATTGCTCTTAGAACTTTGTAAACTGAGTGTACTTTTAGTATTACTTCAGGACAAGAGGGAACAGCTGCAAGTTGCGCCAGGGGAGGTTTAGGTTGGAGATGAGGAGGAATTTCTTCTCGGAAGGGGTGGTCAGGCATTGGAACAGGTTGCCCAGGGGGGTGGTGGAGTCACTGTCCCTAGGAGTGTTTAAAGAAAGGTTGGATGCGGTACTGAAGGACATGGTTTAGTGGGTAGTAGGTGGTAGGGGGATGGTTGGACTAGATGATGGTTGAGGTTTCTTCCAACCTTAATGATTCTGTGATTCTATGATTCACTGACCAGACACCTTTCCATTTAGGACTGAATATACATTTACACATATATGTGTTTGTTTTGTTAACACTCTGGTAAGTGTCACTGAGCTTTTACTGACCTAATGCAATATACTCATAATTCCACTTAATTATTTTAAGCCTCTTCACAACCTCTCTAGGTAGCATTTATTAGGTCAGGTCAAGCACTCTCTGAATGCATCCATTCTGATTCCAGACCTAAGGACAGCCAGCTCATACATCTGCACCATCTTCCCATATTGCAGTTGTAGAAAGAGTATGAGATTTTGGCAACTTTGCATCAACAGGGTAGGTAGGCTAGCAGATTTCTGCAGTTTCTGTGTAACTAACAGAGTAAAATCTTGTATATACATTAGTATCAGAAGAACTATGGTATTAATTTAGGAAATTCAACTTTAAATTTCATCTTTTTATACGTATTTTTATGATACCTCCTTTGGTTTAAAATGTAGTATGAAACAAATTATATATACACAATATCAATATAAATTTACATATAAAATATAAATATAAATGATAGTAAGTTAATATTAAAATAAATTAACCACTTTTTTTTTAAATGAAGACAATATATCATAGTTTTACATTAATGTAACAATTTTCATTTTAACTTCAAATATCATAAGGATAATGAGCTAAAGTTTTCCTTCCTTGGGCCCAGAAACAACATGACCGAGTGGGAAGAGTGAAGCATTGTCTGCCAAGAATTTCAGCTTGTTAAGAGTAAGAAAATGGGGTCAAAAAACAATGAGTGGGGGTGTCCTTACTTGTTTCACTGAAGATGTCTCTGGTAGAGATTATGCTCTGCTTCAGGATTTCTGTATACTTCATGGACAACTAACCTGACTGTGAGACAAAACACTATACTGTACCCTGCACTCCACATACAATGCTAATAACTAGAAAAAACTCACTGCGATCCAGTTGTGCTCTATAACTTACATTAGCAAAACTCTGTTGACTTCTTTACAGATACTTCCAAGCTATTGGTGGAAGTAAATGAAATAAATAGGATGCAGAATTGTTTTCTACAAGAACCTTTTTTAGTTATGGTGGGCATGGTCATCTGCTGCTTACTTTGCCCATTTTTCTCACTTGAAATGTACTGCAAGATCCCGGATAAAATCTTAGGACACTGGCTACAATCTCAGCTAAATCATATAAACAAATGATTTAAATTAAATTAAATTAACCATAAGATTTGGACATTTAATTCTACACCATTCCAAGGTTTTTCCCAATAATATACTCACAGACTACACTCATACAAAGACATAATTACTTGATTTAAAATAAATATGTGCACAGAGAACATTGCAAAGCTGATAAGAGCACAGGTTTTTAATCTCCTCATATTATATCACGTTATTAAAGACATAAATGATTACTCAAGAAAGAAGTCAAAGAGGAATCATTTTTTCCTTCTGAATAGCTTTCTAGGAAGAAAACAGTACACAGTATGACCATGACCAGAAAGTAGTGAATAAACTGAATCCTTAATGTGCTTCAGTAATGTCATCTTAACCACAAGTTAGATCTGTAAGAGAGATCTGACTATTCCCACCTTCAACTGAATAAATACACTTAATGCTTCCTGTGATAGTTGTTTTGGTTTTAAGTCTTTACCTGAGTCAAGTCTTTGAGATGCCACTTTGTATTGAAGCAAAAATGTTTCTATTAATTTTCATTATAGAGATGCCAGATTAACTTTGTCAAGTTCTAATACCTTTCACTTCATCCAATAACAAAAGAAAGAGCCCCTTTTATGCCTTCAAAATATATTTTATTCCTGAAGATATGTTGTTTGTTATTTTTGAATACATAATCCAAAGGGCACCTAACTCCCAGATAAACAGACTTGCTAAAACATTACCTTTGAAACTAAAGAGTGATATAAGCATTTCTGGACAATCATCCTACAGAGTTCTGATTCAAAAAGTATTTAAAGATATATTTGTAAGAATATAAGAAATCCCCATGAAACTCAAGTAAAACTAGATCTAGTGATTATGTACCTTTTAATTTATGGTCTGTATTTGCATTTATTTTTACTGTAAATGCCAGCTATAGAAAGAAAAAAGTCTAAGTTATTTCTTGTAGGTTTCTGCAGAAACAAGCAAACAAAAAATCCTGCTATTTAATCAGCTACTCTTTTCAAGATAAATTACAGAATCATAGAATAGTTTGGGTTGGAAGGGACCTTTAAAGTTCACCTAGTCCAACCCCCCTGCAATGACTAGGGACACCGTCAGCTAGATCAGGTTGCTCAGAGCCCCATCCAGCCTGACATTAAATAGTTCCAGGGATGGGGATCTACCACCTCTATGAGCAGCCTGTTACCAGTGTTTCACCACCCTCAATGTAAAAAAACTATCTTCCTTATATTTAGTCCAAATCTACCCTCCTTCAGTTTTAAACCTTGTTCTGTCACTCCCTACCCTTGTAAACAGCCCCTCTCCAGCTTTCCTGTAGGCCCCCTCAGGTACTGGAAGGCTGCAATAAGGTCTCCCTGGAGCCTTCTCTTCTCCAGGCTGAACAACCCCTTTCAGCCTGTGTCCATAGCAGAGGTGCTTCAGCCCTCTGATCATATTCTTCGCCCTCCCCTGAACTCACTCCAACAGATCCATGTGGATCCATATCAAACATCCTGAAGTCGAGGTTCATGATTAATGTCTGTGTTAACTTCTTTCAGAAAACCAGTCATTTTAAAGAAAGATACCATATTATAGCAATATAATTTGCCATTGGTAAAACATTTGGATGGGTAAAATATTTGCACGTGCCTATCTACATTTGTAATTCTGTCTGAAAAAAAAATATTCTGAAGTTATTCATGTTATCAAGCTCAGAATAACACAAGTATTTAAGTACCAGCTCTTTCAAAATCCTGACAGGATATTGTCCATTTAATCTAATTTGAGCACATGGCCTTCTTTTCATTTTACTTCACATATAATCATCAATCGCCTTTTCCCTGCTTTTTTTTTTCACATTATCCACAATGCTTGTATCCTCAAAGGTGACAACTGTGGTCAATTTTATTTGGAATTATACCTACATTATTTATCTCATTTAATAATGCCACACTCATTCTTCTTTTTACCTAAATGGCTGAAGAGCTTATTACTATTTATTTTTATTCAGTTTGAAAGTCATAAGTCTTTAAACTGTCTTTTTGTCTCCTCTCAGCATTACAATCTTATGCATTAAATAAATTTCAGTATCTATAGAACAATATCTTTATTAAACATGTAGTGGGAAGACAGGGAAAATTAAAGCACCAGAGGAAACAAATACTCAAATATTTTGTCAGCTTAGCTTTACAAAAATAATATCTTCTATATACTTTATAAGACTATCTGAACTATTTTTCACCATTACTGATGTAGTCAGTGGTTCTTACAGGCATTTGTTGTGTGTCAAGAGCACCTTGTCCCTGTCCTTGTCCCAAACAAAAGCATTTGCTGTATGCCAGAGCACCTTGTCCCTGAGGAAGAAAGAGCTAGTCTTGGTGGAAAATAAGCATGTAACTTCAGCTTCATTCAGAACTCATCATATTAGAAGTCTGTGGATTTTCTTTGTTTGGGGCTTTTTTTTTTGGTGCCTTTTTTTTTGTTGTTGTTGTTTTGGTTTGGTTTGTTTTTTTGTTTGTTTGTTTTAATTATTATTTGTTTGTTTTTAAAATTAAATGTGCTTTTATAATCTCTTAGATCTCCTGTTTGTAAAAATGGATTAATGGTACCTGCTTGTCATTCCCAATGTGTCTTCTCACAGTGGTGGCGGAACAGAATCAAAGAAACATGAAATGATTGAGAAGTTAAATCTTGTGATCTTATTCCATCTTTTACTCAAGATCAACCTTTCTTATATCAAAGCTCTGTTCCTCCCTTCTATCATGCTCTCATCTGGAAGTCAGTTGCTCTAAATCTTTTCTGAACACAAAAGGTAATTACGTGAGCAAGCACAAAGTTTCAGAGAATTTTATTGTGGTAGATATTAATAGACAAAACACCCCAAATTTCTAAATGAAAAAAAATCCATTGAAAAAATCCAAATCCCTGCTCTGAAATTCAAGGACAATTTAGAGAAAACAGTTAACACCACCAACAGATCCACAAACCAATTACTTTTAGCAGAAATTTTCAAAAGAAAATTTCAACCTAAGGCAGAGGTTTACCATGGAAAATATCCATCAAAATGTTAACCATGGATTCAGGATTTCAAAGAGTGTTGTGGAACATTATTTCATCATCTGACATTTTCTAACACAAATTCAAAATTCATTGGAACTTCTAATAGCCTGCAACTAAACCCAGTTAATATAGTAGTACTTTACCTTTTAAGATTTGTATCAAGTAAGTGAATCTTCACAGCTGCTGGGGATACACTGTCCACAGTGATCATGTGTAAACGGAGAAGAGTTAATTCTTGGAAGCCAAGAAAAAATCCTCTTTGCAAAGATGCTTTTCATATATATATCTATATCTCCAATAACAGCTATAACATATACCTATCTTGGGTAAAAATGTGCACCCATCAAATCTGCGACTTAAAAGTTTATTGCATGACCTTATTATTATCTCAGTATTTCCCCCATAGACCTACAAGAAGTATGTATACAGAATAAAACCAAACAAAATAACCCTGGCTGGCTTTCTTTTCTTGTAAAAGGTTGCTATAATCACTGAATCAAACTAAGTATTATAAACAGATGATTACATTAATTTAAAATGGCTAGGTTGATGTTTATGCAGCATTTATGCCTGTACTTATTTTATTATGAATGGTTTGTTAAACAGCTATAACTGGTCAACCACCAGCAAAAGTAAATTCGTTTTAAGGATTATTGCCCAATAAATAATTTGCAGAGGCTTATCTAAGTCGTATTTAATAAAATTCCTAACACTTAAAATAGGGCAAATTCATTTACAGCAATTACTGGGGGTTTATAACTGTCATATGCTCTCTGTGTTTTAGCATACACTTTAGAGAAGGTAATCAGATACCTACAGATAGGTAGCCATTAAAATTAAGCATTTTTATTGTGCCGTTAGGTTATTTCCAAAATGATGCATTTACTCGCTGTAGAAAATTAAAGCTGTGAATAATGTATTCACATTATTTCAATGATGCCTCGGTAAGGATATGATACTTTTCTTCTTGAAGAGGAGAAACAGAAAATTCAGCAACAAAAAAAATATTCACCAGCAAGAGGAGTGAGAGAGACAGCTCCACCTGTGACTCCTAAAGACAAAGGGGCCCTTAGGATCATGGCAGGAGTCTTTTCTCCTAGATGTAAAAGAACAGGTAACAAAAATATCCCAAAATAAAAATCCTCTGTGGAAAAGTTGACAACATATTCATATAAGATAACAATAGGATGGAGGAGCAATATCCTTCCTTCTTAAGAGCAAAAATAGAAGACTGGATTTGCAGATATGTAGGCAAACTTTGATGCCAGGTTCTGATTTAATTCCCCACCCCTTCCTGCTTCCTGGGCTTAGCTTCACTTCCAGTTTTCTCTGCCTCATCTCTCCCACCAGCACAGAGGGCTGGGGAATGGGGGTTGTGGTCAGTTCATCACACATTGTCTCTGCGGCTTCTTCCTCCACAGGGGGAGGACTCCTCACACTCTGCCCCTGCTACAGCACAGGGACTCTCCCATGGAAGACAGTCCTCCATGAACTTCTCCAAAGTGAGTCCTTCCTATAGGCTGCAGTTTTTCACAAACTGCTCCAGCGTGTGTCCCTTCCATGGGGTGCAGACCTTCATGAACAGACTGCTCCAGCGCGGGTCCCCCATGGGTCCACAGTTTCTGCCAGAAGCCTGCTCCAGCATGGACTTCCCATGGGGTCACAGCCTCCTTCGAGTGCATCCAAATGCTCTGGCGTGGGATCCTCCATAGACTGCAGGGGGACAGCCTGCCTCACCATGGTCTTCGCCATGGGCTGAAGGAGAGTCTCTGCTCTGGCACCTGGAGCACCTCCTGCCCCTTCTTTTCCACTGACCCTGATGTCTGCAGAGTTGTTCCTCTCACATACCCTCACTTCTCTCTCCAGCTGCAGTTGCTGTTGACCATTTCCTCCTCACCGCCCTCCCAAGCCCCACTCCACTCCCACCCCCCAACTCTGTTACCCCAGAGGCGCTACCACTGTCGCTGTTGGGCTCAACCTTGGCCAGCGGCAGGTCTGTCTTGGAGCCGGCTGGCATTGGCTCTGTCTGACATGGGGGAAGCTTCCAGCAACTTCTCACAGAAACCACCACTGTAGACTCCCCGCTACCAAAACCTTGCCATGCAAACCCAATACAGCCTGTTAAGAAATATGATGAATGATAGATACATTTGCGCTTTTTTTTTGATGGAAAATACAACTGAATTACAACTACAGTTGAAAAAAAGGAAATTAAATTGATTCTATGTATGTTGTTAGACTCTCTAGAATATTTTATGATTACTGCCTTAACCTGAGTTTTCTGAAATCATATATAATCTTCCACCTAATGAGATATAAATGCAACACCAGTTTGTGAATTATCCTACTTTGTTAATTGAAGTGACAAAATAATCCACATAATCAATTATTATATTGCAGTTCTCCTGCCTAGAGGCTGATATTGATTAATAAGATTATTAGTCATTAACAAAATACTATCTTTTTTCTTTTTGTTTGTTTGTTTGTTTTCCTCAAGAGAAATTTCTATCAGCTAAAATCTAAAGACTTTACAACTCTCAACATCTTTTCCTTTCAGGAAAGTCTTGTTAATGGCTAAACTTATTTCCTACAGCAAAAATGAAAGTAACCGTATTTGTTTTCTGAATGGTTAATAACATCTTTTGCCTTAAAACAAAGTCAGAAAACTTTGTTAGGTCATTCCTGAGAAGTTAAAGGCTTTGAGGCAACTTAAAATTTTATAAACCTTTCTGGTTCTGTAGTTCAGCATTCCAATGTCCAAGAACTAAGTGGGTAGGCGGAAGCTGTAGTTTTTTTCTCATAATAGTGCAACTTGACTGGAAGCATTTGTTTTGCAGATTGGTACAAGAAAATTGTGCTTTCTCATAACCTTCTGGGTAGATAATGTATTGCAAAGGGAAACTTTAAAAATATACTATAAATATCTGCAAGGAAAGAATAACTAGTCACTCTACTTTGCAGGGGTATAAAATGTATAAGAGGATCAGAGCAGACCAAGTAAGCAGTTTTCAAAGTAAGATAATATTTGGTTTACTCAGTTTTGTTAACTGCAGTTTCTGGCACTTGCCTATAAAATTGTTACAAGTGTTGATATAAAACACTGTTAAATTTATATGTTATTTTCACAAATTAGAAATGATTTTTGTTACTTACCAAACATATTGAGAAACAGATTTTTCAGACTTAGAGACCTTGAAGCCTTTTTTTTTTTTTTAAACTAACAGAAATTACAGCTGTAACAAGAAGCATCTTCTCTACAGATAATTCAGGGCAGAAATGTTACACTTGTTGCATTTAATCATGGAAACATCTTTCCACATGCAGGCTATATAACTATATCTTTCCTTTGAACATTTTTAAGAGGGAATATTTGCCTTTTTAACCTTTACAGTGTCATAACCATGTTATGATCTGCCACATTAGCATTCAATCTGTTAAATTATGTGAGATGTTTTATAGGAGGGAAAAAAAATGGAAAAAGGAATGTATGATGCCTGTTCGTAGTCTAAAAGTGGAGTCTACAATTTGGTCTTGAAATAATCTTAAAGAAAACCCTGGGAGAAGCAGTTGTTTGAAAAGAATGTTTAAAATACTGCAAGTACTTTGATTATTTTTTTTTCCTCTACTGCAGTTACAGTGACATGTAAGTAAGGAGTCTTAAGCAACTTTCAGTGTTTTGGCTCTAGAGATAAAACTGTACAGATGCATCTCAGTTCCATAAATCTTTGCACAGCTTTAGCGTTACACGTATGGTTAGCCTCATTAAACCCAAAGAGTACAAGGCTTAGGAAATATATTAAGAATTTCAAGACTGGAGCCACATTTTTTAAATAATCCAGAGATCTTTAAAGATAAAAAATGTTTTATAGACTTTTGTTATAGACAAGATATTTTTCTTTCCTCTTCCATGTATTTTTTTTCTAACAGGAAAGTACACAACAAAAGTATTTCTACAAAAATCAAACACCAGAAACTGATTACATTAACTTGTAGACAGAAATGGCTAGGAATTTTCCAACATAAGATTTTTAAAAAAGAAACATGAATTAAACTAAACCAAAACTTCCTTCACAGAAATTTATACAGGAGTATTTTTTTCCACTGAATGTTTAATTGATAGAATAAAAAGCTGTGGGAGAGATAAAAATGCAGACAACAGACTTCTTGACCAGATTAGTGTGGAGTATAAGAGATTTAGTTCAGTTTGATTCAGATATAACCAAAGGTTCCAGCTTGCATAGATTAGTGTAAATAACTTACTGTCTCCCTACTGGAATATCCACAGATATACAACCCTAATTCAATATGTATTGAATAAGTCTAATTCAGTATGTAATATTATCAGTACAGTGGGCTTCATCATTGCGTTAGAGAAATGTAGAAACATGGAATAATAGAGCTCACATCAGAATATCATTTACTTTGGTCTTCTGCTTCCAGGCTTGACTTACATATCTACGTGATACCTGAAAAAGTTTACACACCCTCTTAGTAAGTGATGAGAACCTTTCCACAACTTCTTCAGGCAATCCACTCAAATAATTCACTGTTCTTCTTACTAGAAAGATTTTCTCAAATTAAATCAACCTCCCTAACTGTGAATTAAACCTCTCAGTCTTTGTTCTCATTACTTTCAGTATTTCCTTCCTTACGACAGTAGCCTTTTGTAGTTGTCTCATTTTTTCTCCTGTTCTGTCTCCATTTATAAAGAGATATAAGTGTTTCATTTTCTTCTCACAGACAATCATTTATAAACCTATGATCATTCTCCTTGCTATACTCTGGACCACAAATCAGAAACACCTTTATCTTTTGTGAAGACTGATGGTCAGAACTGGACATTTAGAATGTTGTCAACTCTGTCCCCCAAAATTTCTAGTTGTCTATTGACTAGGTAAGGAACCTAGAATCAGCAGTGCTTTGTCATATGAACTGTATATTTATTGTTTCTCCTTTATTCAAAAGATTTATTAGAGGTTGTAATATATCCATGTTGAGTTTCATTGGTCTTATTGCTATGTTTACTAATGAATTGGCATATTGGATGTGGCTGAGATGAAGTTAATAGTGCTCATAGTGCTGTGCTGTGTATTGCTAGTGAGCAAGGTGTTGGTAACACAGCAGTGTTTTGGCTACTGCTGAGCAGCACCAACACAGCATCATGTCTCTCCAGCATTTTTCCCCACCTCAACAGTGGACTGGGGGTGGGCAAGACTTTGGGAGGATATACAGCCAGGACAGCTGACCCAAAATTACCAAAGAGATATTCCATACCGTACGACATCTGCACAGCAGTAGGAAGCTGAGAGATAAGGGGAGGAAGTGGGAAGCATTTGTTGTTACAATTTTTGTCTTCTGGAGCAACCACTACAAGTACTGAAGCCCTGTTTCCTGGAAAGTAGCCAGACATCGCCTGCTGATGGGAAGCAAAGAATAAACTTTTGGTTTTACTTTGCTTCCAAATGCAGCCTTTTGCTTTTTATCTATTAAACTGCCTTTATCTTGACCCATGAGTTTGGGTTGTAGTTTTTGTTTGGGTTTTTTTTTCTTCATCTTATTTTTCTTCCTTCCCTGTCCTGCTGAAGAGGGGAGTGATAGAGTAGCTTGGTGGACACGTGGTGACCAGCCAAGGCTAAACCACCACATTTGGTTATCATTCCAGTATTCCTGTTGGAACTAAAGTAAAGCTGAAGAAGTTTTCTTGGCTTGCTTTTACACCTATTATTTCACTTATTCTTTCCACTGTGATATAAATTTGGCCACGCATTGTTTGTTCTGAATATTGATGGATATTATGAGTGTATATTGAAAGAGAATTCTGTCTTTTGATTTCCTTGCTGGTTATTATTACATTAGTAAATTAAATTCAGTATTCTTTGCTAGTTAAATGGCCAGAGTTGTCTAGATTCACAGTATACCTTAAGAACAAGCTAGCATTACTTTATTTATCTCCTTCCCTACCAAAACATTTCTAACTCTAGAACTCAACAAATAGCAACTTTCACCATCATATCACATGGGTTTTCTTAATATTTAAAAGAGTCAAAAAGGTACTCCAAGCAGTGGAAACAGAGAAGTTTGAGAATTCTGATTTTGCTTTCAACCCAGTGCGTTTCTAATGTGGTATTTCTAACAGAATTTTTGCTTCATGCCAGGGTGTAATTCACTGGCATGTTCCCCTACCCTACCATGCACTTTTCCCTTCCCTTTCCTTTCTATATGACTATTCCCTTCCTAATTAATTATCTACACCCCCTAAGTAATGAAACAAATATAAATGATCTAACCACAACATTGCACAGTTTCTACTTGAGTATGATACCTTTCCTGTATTTCATTCTTTTCTGCCTATGCAACATGTCATCTCTTTGAAACTACTGAAGTACTTGTACAGTTTCTACCACAATGTGCACTCATTCTTGTTTTGTATTTAGGAACAAGTTAATTAGAAATTAAGTATGTTTCATTTCTCTAAATAGCTGTCACTTTTGCCTGTAGTGGAAAGATACAATGGATGAGGGCGGGGGGAAGCTGAAAAATAATCACTGCAAGCACTTTGACTTTTTTTTTTCTTTTTTTCTCTAGAATCATAATCTGTTCTAGTTTGCTTATAATGTGGGTGCCAAGGTCAGAGGACCCTTACTAGGACAAGGAGAAGATCAGGTTCAACACTACCTGAGAAGCTTGAACATGCACAAGTCCACAGGATCTGATGAGATATATCCAAGGGTCCTGAGAAAATTGGCTGATACAGTTGCTTAGTCACCTTTGATATTTGAAAAGTCATGGAAGTCATGGAAAGTCTCCTGTGACTGAAGAAAAGGGAATATCATGTCAATTTTTAAAAAGGGTAAAAAGAACGATTCTAAGAAATACTGCCTAGTCAACCTCACCTCAATGCCTGGTAAAATTATGGAACAGATCCTCATGGAAGTTATACTGAAGCATATGGTGACATGATTAGAGACAGAAACATGGTTTTATCCAGGGCAAATCCTGCCTGACTCATCTGGTGGTCTTCTACAATGAAGTGACTGCATCAGTAGGCAAGGAAAGAGCAATTCCTGTTATCTACTGTACTGGGTCTGGCTGAGCTGGAGTTAATTTCCCCGTAGCAGCCCTTACAGCGCTGTGCATTGGTAGCAGCAAGGTGCTGATAACACACCAGTGTTTTGACTACTGCCGAGCAGTGCTGGCACACATCAAGGCTGTGTCTCCAACCCTTCTTCCACCCCCTCAGCAGTAGGCGGGGGGTGGGCAAGATCCTGGGAGGGGACACAGCCAGGGCAGCTGACCCAGACTGGCCAAACGGATATTCCATACCATATGACGTCTGCTCAGCAATGGGAAGCTGAGGGAGAGGGGGAGGAACGGAAGGCATTCGTTTTTTCAACGTTTTGCCTTCCGGGGTAACCACTAGGCTTTTGGAAGCCCTGCTTCCCAGGGAGTGGCCGGACATCGCCTGCTGATGGGAAGTAGAGAATAATCTTTTGTTTTTCCTTTGCTTTGCTTCCGCGCGTGGCCTTGCTTTTCGCTATATTAAAACTGCCTTTATGCAAACCCACGATTTTGGAGTCGTCTTTTTCCATCTTATCTTTTCCCTCTCCCCTCTCTGCCCTGCTGAGGAGGGGAGTGATAGAGCGGCTTAGTGGACACCTGGCATTTAGCCAAGGTGAAACCACTACATCTACCTGGACATTTTTAAGGCCTTTGATATGCTCCACCATCACACTCTTGCTGCTAAATTGGAGATAAATGGGTTTGATGGATGGACTATTAGATGTATGAGGAACTGGATGGATGGCCACATTCAAAGAGTTACAGCCAGCAACTCAATATCCAAGTGGAAAACAGGAAACAGTGGTGTGGCTTCACCATACTAGAGGAGTCCCATACTGGGACCAAAACTATTTTGTATCTTCATCAATGTTACAGACAGAGGGACTGAATGCACCCTCAGCAAGTTTGTGGATGACACTATGAGTGGTACAGGCCATACACTAGAGGGAAGGAATGCCATTCAGAGGGACCTTTACAGGCCTGAGGTGTGGAACCACGTGAACCTTATGAATTTTATCAAGACCAAGTGCAAGGTCCTGTACCTGGGTTATGAGAATCCCCAATATCAATATAGACTGAGGGATGAATGGATTGAGAGCAGCCCTGCAGAGAAGTACTTGATGTCCACCATAGTGGTGGATGAAAAAATTGATATGAGCCAGCAACGGGCATTTGCAGCCCAGAAAGCCAGTTGCATCCTGTGCTGTACAAAAAGAAGTATGCCCAGCTGGTTGAGGGAGGTGATTCTGTCCCTCTGCTCTGCTCTCGTGAGACTCTTCTTGGAGTACTGCATCCAGCTCTGGGCTTCCTACCACAGGAAAGATATGGACCTGTTAGAGCAAGGCCAAAGGCTCCAGGATAGGGTTTTGAGCAACCTGATCTAGTGAAAGATGCCTTTGGCCACTGCAGAGGGGGTGGACTAGATGATCTTTGAAGGTCCTTTCCAAACCAAACCATTCTATGATTCTGTGACACTATGACTTATTGTGGTATGTTGACTTGGCTAGAGGTCAGGTGCCCACCAAAGTTGCTCTATCACTCCTCTTTTCAGCTGTGAAGGGGAGAGAAAATCTAACAAAAGGCTCATGGGTCAAGACAAGGACAGGGAGGGATCACTCACCAACTGGTGAGTAAACTGGCTCAACCTGGGAAAATTAATTTAATTTATTACCAATCAAATCAGAGTAGGGTAATGGTGCAAATAAAACTAAATCTTGAAAGTACCTTCCCTCCACCCCTTAAATCCTCCTGGGCTCAACTTCATTCCCAAATTCTCTACCTGCTCCCCAACAGAAGCACAGGGGGAAGGGGAGTGGGGGTTGTGGTCAGTTCATCACACATTGTCTCTGCTGCTCCTTCCTCCTTAGGGGGAGGACTCCTCACACTCTGCCCATGTTCCAGTGTAGGATCCCTCCCACAGAATACAGTCCTCTATGATCTTCTCTAACATGAGTCCTTCCTACATGCTACAGTTCTTCATGAACTGCTCCAGCGCGGGTCCCTTCCACAGGGTGCAGACATTCAGGAACAGACAGCTTCAGTGTGGATGGAATCTCTAGTTTAAAAAGATCTTCTGATGTTCGTCCAATCACTGGACATACATTGGTATGTGTTCTATGAGAGACTTATTCAGCTTTACCTCTCTCATCAGTGATAACTGTGTAGGCCTTCCAGTCTCCATGATCATCCTAATCCATTTGATATGATGATATAATGCAGCTGTCACAAAACACTAGCCCCTTTCTTTCAAAAGCGTAAGACTTCCAAGCCTAATAATCTAACCCAAGGAAATGATACCAAAGGATCCACTTGACGTATCAGTGCCTTCCTTCATTTTGTCCCATTGTTAGACTGGTCCCTTCAGTTACCTGCTCAGCAGTATTACAGTAACTCTCTCAATCTAGAGTTTCTCTCCCATATTCTCACACCTCTCTCCAGCTGCAGTTGCTGTTGCGCAGGTTTGTTTTTTCCCCCTCTCCTTCTTAACTGTGTTGTTGAAGAGTCGCTACCACCATCAATGATGGGCTCAGCCCTGGCCAGTGGGGATTCCGTCGTGGAGCTGGCTGGCATTGGCTCTATCAGACATGGTGGAAGCTTCTAGCAGTTTCTCACAGAAGCCAGGCCTGTAGCTGCCCCCACTATCAAAGCCTTGCCACTCAAACCCAATACACTTACTGTTTGGAATAAATAGAAGTTAACCTTCTATTCACAGGAATTCAGAAAACTTTGTAGAGAGACAAAATCACAGTGCAGATTAGGTAGGAAATCTTAAGAACAAACAAGTGCTGAAGTAGTTAAAAAACTCTTGCTAATGTTCTAGGCTTTGCTGTATATTGCATATAATTCTACAATCAGGAAAAAAAAAATCTTCTTTTAATGCTGATATTTGGATAGTATACAGAAGGTAAGGTCTACTGATTTGATCCAGGAATATTTAGTCATTGTGTGGTTTTACCCCAGCCGTTGGCTGGGCACCACGCAGACGCTCGCTCAGTCCCCCTCATCAGAAAGGGGGAGAGAATCAGAAGAGTGAAAGTGAGAAAACTCGTGGGTTCAGGTACAAAAGTTTAATCAGTGAAGCAAAAGCCGCGTGCACAAGCAAAGCAAAACAAGGAATTCATTCCCCACTGCCCCCATGGCAGGCAGGGGTTCAGCCATCCCCAGGACAGCAGAGCTCCGTCACGCGTAATGGTTACTTGGGAAGACAAACGCCATCACTCCGAACGCCACTGCCCCCCCTTCTTCTTCCTCCCAAGCCCCTTATAAACCGAGCATGACGTCATATGGTATGGAATACCCCTTTGGTCAGTTGGGGTCAGCTGCCCTGTCTGTCCCCTCCCAACTCCCCGCACACCCCCAGCCATCCCGCCGGCGGGGCGGTGCGAGAAGCAGCAAAGGCCTTGGCTCTATGTGAGCATCGCTCAGCAACAGCAAAAACGTCTCTGCACTATCAGCGCTGCTTCCAGCACAAACCCAAAACACAGCCCCATACTGGCTGCTATGAAGAAAATTAACTCTCTCTCAGCTGAAACCAGGACTGTCACTGACTACAACAATGGGGTTGCTTTTAAATAAGAGATAATATATATTCCATAAATTCATTCTGATACTACTGAGATGTAACAACAATATAATTACATAGTCCTATGCAAATATATTAAAGAGAGATTTATGCAAAACATGGCTTTATACTGCTTTTTTGTATACGTGGGACTTTTGCTACATGCACTAAGAAAATGTGAATTCCTACTTCGCCATTCAAGTTGTTTTATAATCTTAGAAAAACATAGTTTCATCAGTCCTTTGTCATTGGTATCAGAAAGCATAAGAGAAGTGTAACATCCTTGTATTCCTCAATTAAGACAAACAAAGTTGTAATTAAGATAGCAGCTTCTTACTATTTTGTTAACTTAATTATTTAATTAAGATAATCACGTAAAAGATTGTAAAAAACATGGGAAAGTATTCCCAGAAACAGGCCAGATCAAGGGGCAAAAGATCATCATAAACACCTGCATTTTTTTCCAGTTGATCTTTTTGCTTGTATACCCAAAATGGACATTTTCAAAAATTTGCATAACATATTTTCCCTACATTTTTTAAAAACCTAGTGCTGAAACACATAGAAGTATTCGATTTAGAAATTGTTATTTTTGACACAATGACTAGTTAAAACAAAGCTCCATAAGTCAATAAAATGCATTTTTGACTACATATTTTTAAATCATGCTAATAAATCTTAAATGCAAAATCTTGATTTAGAAATACTCCATGTACTTGGAATACAAATGACAAACATATAAATCAGGACTTGAAAGTTCAGCTAAGATCAGCATTATAAACTCTTATCTAATTTGAGGGTGACGTTACAAAAAAAGTAGCTTTTCTGTACTGTGTATCAGGACTCACACAGTAAGACACTTTAAAACAGACACTAAAGAAGCACCGGTGTTTCAGGTGAGCAGTCTAACAACACTGTATATGTAAAATGAAGCACAAACCCACTTATAACACTGAATTATTTCCTTTCAAACCTACAGCGTTTTAGAAAGCTGACAGCATGGAAAACTTCTTAGTACAGAATGAATTTTATATATCACTCTCCTAACCCTCAGTGGATATTCAAGCTGGAAAAGAAACAGGTTTCACAGAATACACGGCACAATGGTGAAGCTGTGATTCTAGCTGCTCGGGTACACTAATTGCCTATTGAACTGTGGCAACCACCATGTACCCTGCCTCAAATTATATCATGTGGTGCTGCACTTCTTTCACTCCCGTCCTTCTAAATTTGGGTTAATAGATTAACGATGGCAAAACTGTGCCACTTTGGGTTTATTCTGATTTGGGGGGAAAGGTTGTGTCAGATGCTATCCCTGTCATGTAATAAACAGCAAAGACGTTATAACCCAAAACTTCTGTAGGTTGGTTAGCTACTCAATTTCTTTCTCATCATCTTTTCTGCATCACTGAGAGTAGCTGCACACCGGCTTTAGTCTCAGGTGCTAGCATTAACCAGGGACTACAGCAGGGACAGGGACGTACAAAGGGAAAAACCTGTGTCCTTTTCATACGGGTGATCATGAATATGTTGAGTTTTGCTGATCACCTATACCTATGTCCATGAACTTCGCAGAATCTTTCCCACCTTTGTGGCATTTCATGTACTATGACATACAATGGAATCAGAGACAGAGCTCTTTCATCACTTTAACATGAATGCTGGTAACATTGCAAGTGATATTTTCAGAATAAGGTGAATGTGACTGCCTTATTAAATTCAATCTGCTAGGTGAATTTTCTGTCAGAAGAAGTGTTAGAATGGATTGCTGAATACTGTGATTATAGTCAGAAAAGTGGCTGTCAGTGTGGAGCTCGTTATTTAACATATTGGTTATTCTTTGTGTAAATCATGACTACCTTTACGTCAAAAGTAGGCTCTTAGAATAGCTAACACTGGGGTACTAATTCAGCTATAGAAGACATTGGACTTTACACTAATTCATGTAAATTTTATTTTTGTTGATGTTATATTTTATTCCGATTCAAGAATCCTTATTACAGATTACGAGAGTTCAGGGAAAAGACAGAACAGACCAATTTTCTAATCTCAAATTGAATTCATAGGTCTGACAAGAAACAAACAAGCCCTAAAACCTGATCACTTTGATACAGAACAAACTGCCATAAAAAAGGCTGAGTGAGAGTCAGGGAAGAACCCTTCATTCTCACACACTGTAAAGACAGTCATTATCTAGAAGTCAGTCTGATTTCAAGATCAAAACAAGGTAAAGAAAGTTTTATCCAAATTCCCCAGTGTTAAATGCCTAATTTCTCCTGTAGGTTATATCTACATTACTAGAAATGAGCCATAGTCATCTGTTTTCATAAAATGCATTACAGTCTCCCTCTCACCATGCTTTCTAACCAGGGGGGAGGAAGAAAATAAAAAAGAAGGTGGTGTCATCTGTACTGCCTGGTCAGAAGGGCATTTGGCACATAATGACCTCCAAACTATGATCAGGTAGGGTCTAGAAGAGAGTTCAATGGCATGGAGTTCATTGGCATGAGCCAAGACTGTGCCAGAGACTAGATGAGAAGGAGTGAGGTGAGAATGTGTAGCTACAGTTTTATCAGATGTTAAATTAAACATTTTTGTCTGCAGACAAAAATCTTCTGAAATCTTTATTTAAAATTGAATAAAACCTCTTATTCGATAAAAAAGTCCATCAGATACCCGAAATTATTGGGAGACAATGTCCAATGGTGAAAGGAATTAGGAAACAAGGAAAAAGAAAGACTTTCTGACTAAATACTAAGCATTTTCTTATCAAATTTCACTATGAATAGCTAAGGTAAAAATTCTAACCAATAACATAAAAAGAATTTATATAACTCACTGAAATAAATTTTCCTTCTGTGGATGAACTTTATAGCAATTTACTAGTTCAGAAGTGCAAGATACTGTGTTTGTGGTAAGGAGCAGGAACTGACATTATATGGCCAGGGTTTGTACGTGTATTTAGTAGTTTAGCTGGTGAGTGAAGATGATTTAGCTCAAGAGCATTTAGAAGGTTACCTCCTCTACCAGTCATTTGCTCCATCATCTGCTTCATGGACAGCTGACTTGGTTGTAGATAAGTTCCTGACAACTAAAGTTCACTGCATGGACTAAAGAGAAATTAAGGGGTGGGGGGGGGGAGGGGGGGAAGAAAAAGGAAAATCAAAATCAAACTGACTTTTGGAAGGTTATAAGAGGAATGTAAACTTAGCATTTGATTCAAAAGAAGCTCAGCATGGGTGGAAGACATAAACATAGGGCATGACTGTCAGAAACCGCAAGATATGCCAATTAATTTTGTACAACCTAGTTCTTACCTAAAAAGAGCTCCTGTAACTTTCAAATCAATTTTGTCAGTCATGACTAATCGCTGAAACAGTACTGCAAAAGCCAGCATGGTCACCTTAATAAAACAATTGTCTTTTTGATTGCAGTTGCATCTGTACTATCAGTGAGGTAATATCTTCATCTAAAAAGAAGTTAAAGTAATTTTCACTTTAATCCATTTTTTATGTTGTCAGAAATGTACCAAAGGGCTTTTGTGTAAAAAGCAATTGAGTTCTGATAGTGGTCATTGCTGCAAAACACGCGTCAAAGGTTCCATCTCTGAAGTACATACTAAAATAATAATATATGGTATTTGTTCTCAAAAGGCATTAGTTTTCTAAGCAGAAAACATGAATAGTTAATCAATGTTTAATTACATTTATCTGCATTTCAATACAAGAAACATATAATAGTAAAGTAGTATCTGAAATTCATGTGGTAAAATGTTACAAATCTTTTAAGAAGTGTCTTGAAAGCTCTGTATGGGATGAATTGACATTATATATCCATTGTTTTTCCTCTGAGATCAGTCAGGGTTCAAGCACTGTCAATAAAACAGCATTCACAGCCACTTACCCATCCTTCATGTAATAGCGGACATCAATCATTTCCACTTCAAGAAAAGTTCAGATCTGTCTATGTGAGTTCTATTCAAGTGAACATCACTATTAAATCTGAGTGCCTTATAAAAATGGACTTTAATTTAAGGTATAGCTGAACAAGTGAACTGTATTTATCCTTACCCTCCAAAATGTTATTGATATGTGTTTTCCCTTTTTTTTGTTTTTTTTCTTTTTTTCTTTTTCTCTTCATTTAGTGTGCAATTCTGTTTTGAGCTTTCTCCTTTTGCTGCTGTTGCTGCATTCTGGGAAGGATAAATAAGTATACTTTAGATCCTGTTCTAACGATCATGACATCTGGGACTTGTCCTGTTTTCACTAAAATGTTACAGTTAATTTTTTCATTTTTGTAAAATGCAACTCGTGAAGGAAATCAGGGCCACTAATCAACAGAGACTTTTAAGTAATTTTGTACTTATACATAAAGTACAAAGATTTGCAACAGCTCAGCAAGGAAATTATTAAGCAGCAGACACCCAGTCATTAAACAACAAAAGGATAAATGGTGTTTCCAGAAAACACCAGTGAAAAAAGCTAATTTTGATATCCTGTACTGTCCAAAAGCAGAGAACTTTAGAAGCTCTCTTTGATTATCAGTAAATGCAGCTCAAAAAGTACTGCAGACTAGTCACTAGCAGCAGATTTCAAGGTTTGTTGTATCACTAGAATCAATCACTGCTGTCCCATTTTTTGGATTAAAACTTTCTCGTTGCTTGTCTTCTGTTTGTTAATTTCAGCCTTCAGTGAAGATTAATAGCTGATAGCAATATCCTGGCTACAGAACAACCTAGTGCCTGTTGCTTGCTTCTGAAGAATGCATGATACAGCAGTAACTGAAGAGTCTTCACTGTAAGAAGAAATTACATTGGAGGGGAAGCAACTCTTTCCTACCGTTATTGCAAAGAATGTAATCAGGTGAGATATTCATTCAACACATCAACTAAACAGTAGCCCTTACCACTTCTGTGAAGTAATTCATTAATGATATTGACTACTATTATTGACTACTATTGTTTCAGAAATACTATTGTCCTCTTCCTTCTGGTCATCTAAACGAGATCATTATCCAATGTCACCAATACTCTTTTTGACATAAACAGAAGCTTCCTTAGGACTTGTATAGCACATGAGGAAAGGAAGAAAAACAGACAGTTTAATTACTTCTTTTTTCCCCTTGAAAAAAAAAGGTTGGATATTCACTAATTTTAGAGGTTCTATAGTTTGTTAAGAGATTTTGAAACCACTGTAATTTACTACATGCTATTCTAAAAAAAGAAAATCCTTCACAGTTTCTGTTGGAAAAAGTCAGACAAGTCTCAGATTTCTTCTATTAACCATAAAGAATATGTTTCTAAACAACACACGGTTTCTGTTGCACTTGTCACATTAATGACCTTTTAACTTAGAAAACCGAAGGTTCATTCCTCAAATGATATTTGATGACTGTTTTCCAAAAAGATTAACTCAGATTTGTACAATTTTCTCCAAGAAGCAGGTGGATAGTTTTTAATAATATCTGAGATACAATAGGTGGACAAGTATTCAGAGCTGATATGATTTACCTATGCTGATAGTGCATTTCAATTCTAGATCAGAGTTGTGCTGTTCATAGTTCAATAACCATATTGTTAGAGGAGAACTCACTGTCTGAACCAGGCTTAGTTTTGGAGTAGGCTGAGATGTAATTCTGGTCAGCTGTGTCTGATTTGATCTTTAATTTTCTTCATCATCTGAAATTTCCTTGTTTTTAACTTGACCTGCTACAAGCTGTGAAAGGCTCCTAGAGTTTAGAAGTCAAGTGACTGTCAAGATTTCTACAAATAACATCATACCATACCATACCATACCATACCATACCATACCATACCATACCATACCATACCATACCATATTACTCTGCACTATACCTTTGTTTAATTTAATTTACATATTTAACTCTCTTACCATGCAATTTGGTAGGATTTGGGGTACTTTTCTTGTCAAATGAAATGACTGTAAAAAGTCCTTTAAAAATATGTCTCCTCACTGCTCGTCTACTGTTCCCCATTGAGACAAAGAAGATAAAGATTCTGGTCACACCCAGGTAGACATGACTTCTTCATTTTGTATCATAACTCAGACCATATATATTGTACAGAGGGGTACCAATTTACTGTGTAAGGCAAGGAAATAAAAATACACAAAATATGAAACAATTCTTAGAGAACAAAACTGATATTTATCAGATAAATGGAAAGGGATGTAGAAATCATCTCAGGCAACAGAAAAGAAGAAAAATGAGAGCAGTCTCTGACAACAGATCTAAGACCACGTTTCCAAAGAATAGTTTAGAAGAAGTTTTAAAGTTTCTGAATTCCATTGCTTTCTTTAGCAGAACCACCAGTACAGGAGAAGGCCTTGTCCAAGGCCAGCTGTAATAAACTGAAAATCTTCCAACTACTACAGCAAGCTTTGGAATAAATCCAGCGTTTATGATATATGTTCATAATGCTCAGAGTCGAATTTAACTTTCAGTGACAACATCTTATTAGCCAGGTCTGGTAGATAATTAGACTGGCCTGAAACTCATAAGCAGTATTCATAAAAGTTTTGAGCCAAACATGTAAAAAAGATATCTCAGAAAAACAGCTGTTCTGTGACATTTCTGAGCTGCAGCTGGAACCAAATCCTCCTTGTAGTTCTGCATTAGACACAACCACAGTGTGATGGGTCCTTACATCAGTCATTGATTGGAGACTGTATGATTAGAGTCATTAGGGCACATGTCTGTCTGGCATGAAATTTTATCCTTAGTATCAGAAATAGTAAAAATATAGATACATCAAAGACTTAAGTGGAAAATTGATTGAAAGAAGTTTTTCAAATGCACAAGTGAGAACTGGCTACTACCACTAGTGTCTTATAAAAACCTTTGATATGATTTCATTTTGTACCCTTAAATTATGGCTTGGCAGCAGAATATCTGTGAGTAAACTGTGGCAAGTAATCGGTTTTTACATTATCCTCTTTGTCAGAGGTAATTTATAAAATTAATTCTTCAGGGAGTTTTGAAAAAGGGAAAATCCCATTGATTTCTTGCATTTAAAATAGGAAAACAAGCATCTGAGTAACACAGCTTTTCCAAATGCAGAATTATTTCTTTTCTAGTTCAAACAATACACCATTCTGCTGTACTGATAATTTGTTACAAGAATAATTAGTGGTCATATGTTTTGTTATATAAATTATGATTATATTTTTAAAATCACAACATGCAGTTTAAGATGTTGTTGCAATATAATTTATGCAGATTTTATTAAAGAGTCAGACTAATATCTTTCTAAGGATATGGAATAGTCAATTACACCATAATTTCTAATTACTTTGGGGAACTCTGAACACTCTATGCCTAAAATTATAATAGTGTGTTAATGTAGCCATTACGTGAAGATTTGCACTTTGATATGGGTGCACTGACCCCATTTTTATCATTGCTTTTCTTTTATTTAATGCCACCTTCTACTAGATGTAACATACAGATGTTTTTTATAAAAGATTGGGAATAGGAAATTTATTTTAACCAAAGAATGAGGTTTGTCTTTATTTCTTTTTCATTCATATACCTCTTGACTCAAGTAAATCTCTGTGATAATTACAACCAAAACCTGTTTTTTTTAAAAGAAAAAAAAAATATCCATTTACTATATTTGTCTTGGAACGAGCCTTTCATTTACTCTAACAATGGAATAAACACTGTATTCTGAGATACATTTTCTTGTCAGTTGATGTGCACTTTAGCTGTGTTTGCAATGATTGTCTGATGTATAACACAGAGGCAAAAATACTCCCAGAATTAAATCTATGTTCATTGAGAATTTGTTGAAAAATGTTTATTAATGATATAAAATTTACCGTTCTTAGAGGATACACCACAAAATATGATAATGCACATTAGCAATGTGTACCTGTCATGGTTAATAGCTGTAATTTTTTAAAATGCTCACTGTATTTCAAGTCTGACTCTGTCCTGTTTCAAAATTATCAAGGAAGAGCAACATATTGATCTTCATGAAATAGGTCTACCAGGATACAATTCTTGAAGGTTGTCTTTCAGTTGATTTGATCTTTTATACATAAATAGAGAAAATAAAGAATTACACCTTGGAGTCTGTAAAAAAAATTGATTGAATTGTACAACGCTTTATAGTGGTTGTCCTGGTTTCGACTGGGATAGTTAATTTTCTTTCTAGTAGCTGATGTTTCAGTTGTTGCTGGGCAGTTGTAGTGTCTACACTAAGCCAAGGACTTTTCAGCTTCTCAGGCCCTGCCAGGTGCACCAGAAACCGGTAGAGCACAGCCAGGACAGCTGGCCCAGGGTGGCCAGAGGGACATTCCCTGCCATATAGCTTCACGGTCCCTATAGGACTGGGGAAGCCAAGCAGGAGGTGGTATTGCTGCTTAGGAACAGACTGAGCATCAGGGCTTTTTTCGACATGTGGTCAGCAATTGCATTTGTGCATCATTCGTTTTATATTTTTATATTTGTTCTTGTTGTGATTATTAATATTATTTTGTTATCCTAATAAACTGTCTTTATCCCAACCCATGAGGTTTTGTTTTTTTCATTCTCCTCCCTATCCCTTTTGCAGGGGGAGTGATAAGCGAGTGGTTGCTTAGTTACCAACTGACGTTAGACCACAACAGAATTGCAAGGAAGAAATACCATGCTAAGGGTTTTAGATACCTTTACATGATATGAAGAGTTAGATATCAGCAAAATCTCTAAATCTGTTTTTAGGGGTGGAGGGTGATCTTTTTTTCTTTCTTTTTTTTTTATCACACCAGACATATTCAGATGTGAATGTAGAGAGCTGCACATCAATACTTATTTCCTGAACATAAGCAGAATAATGATCTTTTGCTATAGAGTCCTTCACACTAATATGTAGTACCAGGAGGCTGCAGTTTACTAGCATTTCGAAAGTGAAATTTACTAGAACGTAGATTAGGGAAACAAATGGGCAAATTATTAGGTCATTTCAGTTTAGCACAGCATGAATTCTTAAGCATGGGTTCCAGTGTTTTACTAAATAAAAATGTCTCCTGAATTCAGGTCCTTTCCAGATAGTGATTTTCCAGCCTGCAATCAGTGTTTATTACCCAGCTCCAGTTCAGCTCACCCAAGATGATGTGATAGCTGGAAAAGTGAAAAATATATTAATTCTATTTGCAAACCACTATCTCCCAAAGTTTTCCTTGTCCTTTTTAAATTTTAAATTGTCATTTGTTATAGAAATATACAGTAGAGAAAAGAAATTAATTTGAGAAAACAGTACCTTCATGAATTTTGGCTGGAAAGCTTTTTCCCCCCCCTGACTATTATTTTTTTATATGGGTAGCCATTTTCTCCAGATCATCAACCTGTTCCCATGGGTACAGTGATGGAGAGTTGTGATATATACAGCACTTTGTAGGTTTAAAGCCAATTGTAAGTTTATTAATAATCCTTGCAGATCCGTGGTATTGCTGACCTTAAGAGAGGCATAAAAGTTAGTCTGTTTCCTGGGGGTATGCTGATAGGCAGTCATGACATCTACTTTTCCAAGAAAAATAATGCAATACTGATAATTTGAAGGCTTTCTTTCTATCATCAGAGCAAGTGAAGTATAAATCATACGTGGTAAAGCACATAAAGGAAAAGTAAAATTACATCTTCCTAAGCAAATGATTTCAAAACCTAGTTACATAATAAATCTATGAGTAATAACCAAGGACAAGAGAAAAAAAGTACCGTATGCACAGATTCAAAAGCAATTTAAATAGTTTAAGATTAACAAATTTGAGGCTCATTTTCCAGCCTAGTAAATATTCTTTTTTAATACTTAAAGAAATGCAGATGCTACCAGTGTTAGAGACATGTTAAAGAAATTTAAAAAAAAAAAACAAACAAAACCACAAAATGCAGTACAGGTTTAGTTCTGACGTTAAAAACAACAAAACCCCAAAAAACCCAAAAATGAACACACCCTCCCCAAAAAAACCCAAAATACAACCAAAATACTTCCCACTTTTTACAATGTGTATTTATAGAGAAACAGCTGTGTAGCTAGTTCTTCAGAGAATCCAGCACTTTGCTACAGAGCCATCACTTCCTAAATGAACAAAAGTAAAGAATAGATGCTAGCTGACATAAAGAACTGAAGAAAAAGAACATATAATATGCAGAAGGGCTCTTGGGGAAAATAAAGAGAAGCTAAAGTTGAAGGACATGTGACTGCAAAAGCTGAGGCCATGAAAAACAAACATTGGTAGCAATGGATAATGAATATTCTCAAAGGTTATCCCTTTAGAAACTAATCATTAATTACTGGACATGTTTAATTAATAAAAATACCCTCTAGCAAATAATAATTCCTTTCAATTTCATAATTGAAAGTCCAAACCACTTTGTCTATAAGCAGCTGGATCTTCTGATTTTCTGAACTGAAAATATAACCGAAACCACCATTATTTTTCTAAAAATAAACAGAACGATATAAGTAATTCAGTTTAATTATCCTCTCGTGTATTTTGGCATTCCTTATTTATTACATTAATTAGCAAATATTTTGTGGTAAAAACGTTTTAATATTGTGAAATAACTTTTTTAAGACTCAGAACCCACTGAATATAATAGAGGTAAGCAATATGTTAAGATTTAATAACACAGGTATTATTTCCTAAAACAAAGGCATCCAATATTAGAGAATGAGCAGCGTCACTTTATAAATAGTCACTAAGTCTTCATAAGGGTCTAAAACGCTTAAAGAAGGGTAAGATCAAAATCTGAATTTCAAAATAGAACATGATAAACTCACTGCTGAAACAAGCAAACCTGAAAATTAATGATCTATCAAATGGTTTAGCATACCAGGTTATTAAGAACATTCAGTCTTCTGTCAGCTTAATCAAAAATATTCAACAAACATGACAATGAAAAAAGTGAGTTGTACTCAGTCACAGAAATTTATTTCTTCCCATATGAACATATGCGCTATGTATGTATATGAAGAAGTAGGACTTTATTAAAGCAACATAACAATCCATTGTGGAGGAAGACATGGATAAGGAGTGCTTAAGGAATTATAAGGCATATATCACAAGCCATAAGCCATATACATGGGACCTGAAGTGGAACGCTTGAGATGCTGGGTGGTCCAGATAATGATATTGGAAAGCTACCATCTATCAGCTTTGAAGGCTGGAAATCACAGTAATCAAAGAAGGTGCTTGGTGACTGATCCATCCCAACTTACCTGATTGTGTGATTTGGAGTTCAGACATCTTGGCCAAGGAATTTCCATCTTCAGTCCTTGGAAAGGAAATCAGAATGCGACGGATCTCCCCAATCCCCCCTCCCCTCCCCCCCCAAAAAAAGGATAGCAGGTCCTAGCAAATTTCTGATAAAAGGCTTAAAGAAAAATGTAGAAAAGAAAGTAGTTGATAAATCAACTCATCTTCATGCCTTTAAGGATAATTTGTTTTGGATATGGCAAGACCTCTTGTAGAGCTGAAGGAACAGCAAACAAGGAGACGCTGGACCCAGTAAGTAACTTACCAATAGCTTTAAAATATGTCAGGTTTGTTCTGACTTTTAAACTTACAGAAAAGACAAATCTTGTACAGGATTCCCTTGCAAATTCAAGTGGTATGCCTATAAAAATTTTTCTCACTTAGAGTCCTTTGGGAAATCTCTGATAACAGTCATTAGTAGAAAAGCCTTTGCTTTGTTTTTTTGCCACTTTTGAGTTGAAGGAAAACATGTAGAATGCTAGAATACACATATGAAAACAATGGCAATGTATAAAAATCAAAACCTCTGTGTGTTGTTTTTTGTTTGGTTTTTTTTCCCTGAAGTGCCATCTCAGTTACACCTAGAGAGTCAGAAATATGAAGCTCATCAAATCCATGCTGTTAACGCAGTCCACACTTTCTTGGGTCTTTACCACACTTCCCTGAAGAAATAAGCTAAGAATAGTATGAGTACTGCATAACATTTACATAGAAAGGATTATGTGTGCTTACAAAGACAGTATTTGTTTTCCTTTATTTACCCAAGTTTTACAATGAGAAATGAGTAGGCACTGAATCACGAAGTTCAACTAGAATGCATGGTACAGGGTCAAATGACCATCTTTTTATAAATAGTCTAAATTATTTTATTATTGCTGCAGAGATTAACTGCTCAAGCACCAGAGCCAGCAGACAGAAATCTGAATTACTTTCAGAAAATTGCTTAAAAATGTGCTCTTTAAAAGTAGCATTTCTGTCATAAGAGTCCTCCAATTTGTGTGGGGTTGTTGTTTCGTTTTGTTTTGTTTCGTTTTGTTTGGGGTTTTTTTTTTTTCAGCTGTGGTAAGCTAAAACTATCAGTAAAGCAAAGCTTATAAGGAAAGATCTTATATTTTCAGTATAATTTCAAAAAAGGAAATCCTAACACTGACGATATCACATAACACATCTGGTGATGATATCACCTAACACATCTCTGAATCTAGGCAGCCAAAAAATTCCACAAAAATTTCCACCTGGAAAAGAAAAATTTCGTAGATGCCACAAACAGATAAGGATATTGATTTTCCTTGGAAGATGCTTGTGCACAAGAAAGATGGGCAGTAATACTAAAAAAAATGGACAAGGCGAAAGGGAAAGGGAAGCGAAGAGAGGCGAAGCGAAGCGAAGCAAAGCGAAGAGCAGAGGAGAAGAGCAGAGCAGAGCAGAGCAGAGCAGAGCAGAGCAGAGCAGAGCAGAGCAGAGCAGAGAAGAGAAGAGAAGAGAAGAGAAGAGAAGAGAAGAGAAGAGAAGAGAAGAGAAGAGAAGAGAAGAGAAGAGAAGAGAAGAGAAGAGAAAAAAAAGCCTTTGTTCAATACTTTTTAGTTTTATTTCCTTTAGTGAATTATTGTTTTTTCATGAGGCTGAAGTGTTAACCTGACACTTAACTTTCCTCACTTTAAGACTGAAAACTACCATGAGAGTTATAAAGTTACTCTCTGTATCTGATGATCTTGTCTCTTTTCTTTCCTCCTTCTTCCACATCATTGTCCTCTGTTTTGCCTGACAAGCTTCTTATTAAAAGCTAGCCCTGCTTCTTTTTTAACTGCCTGTCCTTTCTTATGTGGTCATGTGGTCAGCCTTAAAGCCACTGGGAGATGAAAATCCCACATCAGGAGATCAAGAACTTAGTTTCTAGTCACCTTGAATCCAGGAGACAAAAAAGACCAAAAAGAAAACAGAAAACCCCACCTCAAAAATCAACAAACCAACCAATCAACCAACCAGGAAAATCATTAACAGTCTGGTAAATTCTTCATGCTATTGTGTTGTTAAGAAAAAAGTATCAAATCATAATGCCTCATGCTCAATATTTTTCTCTATGTATTTTTGTTATCAATAGCATTGCTACTAAGTAGCATGTTTGGCTGTACCTCAAAAACGTGATGTTATAATAAAAGCGACAAAATAAAAGGGTATAGAGAAAAGCTTATTGAAATGCGTATCAGGAGGTGTTTGAGGTTTTTGTGGGTGGATAAATCCACCAACATTTCAGCCTCCTAATGCATATTCTTTACTTTATTGCTAGAATGGAAGATTAGCAGTGTACAGAGTGCTCCACGAAAATTAAATCAGTGTTTCTTTCTCTGACAGATTATTTTGAGTGAGATTTTATTAACATTTTAATTACACTAACAGAATGAAATGTAAATATATTGTGAGCTTTACATACCTTTGGGTTCGTAAGAAGTGAAGTAGTTTTACAGAGGTTATTGTTGAGACTAGAAAGGAGACAAGCAATTCATTCCTTGAGATGGCGGATGAACAAATGCTATTTAAAGAAGTCTACTGAAGGAAAGTCTGCTAAATATAATATTATATATATATTATACCAAATATATTTTCAAAGAGTAAAAAAATAGATCCTTTTCATACTTATTGTTTTTGAGTAAGAAAAATCACGGAGTTCATGGCAATAAAGAATGTGAACGCTGGAAGATATATAAATTATAATTAACAATTTAACATAATACACTAAGGGCTAAAAATCCTATACATTCATTTGAAAATATACAGAAATCATAATGATGAAATTCATTACCCCTAACCTGGGCATTTAACCATGACATATGTATGTTAAACATTATAGATTCTCTTAATGGTTAGTAGAAAAAAGTTATCACTTCCAGGAAGCCATTCTTCTCATCCCAAAATATCTGCATAGAATCGTGGACATTAATTCTCTTAATAATTTTTTAGTTCCTCTTGCTCCTTTTAAAGGGAGTCTAAGGTGACCGTCTAAATTTTAGAAATCCAAAGACAGATAGAGGCACATTTTTCTTTTTTAAATTAACCAAAAACCTCATGAAACAAGTTTTTAAAGATAGCTACATGAATTAAATAACCAAGTTCTCCCTGTTCTTCAGTACAACACTAATATTTCAGATGTTTTTAATAAATTTATTGACATAGACATAAACATCTCAAAACAAGTTGGTTTATCTCTCCTGTTCCAGATTTAAGACATCTATATATTCACCTTGCTTCATTTCAGAGATAAATTCAGAAAGCACAGATAAATCATTGGATTTTGAATCCAGCTACTAGAGAGAAACCTACTTCTGTAAAAAAAAAATAAAATCAATATATGCACATAGCAATCATAATTAAGCACAATATCTTTATTTATACTTATATACTTACAGTTATTTATATGTATACATGTTGTGCGAATCAAGACATCTATGGACATTTGCAGAATGAATAGATTGAAGAGAAGTAAGAGGTGGATAAAAACACTTCCAGGTTTGTTTGATCTAGTAAATAAAATAGGTCGTGAAGGGCTATGTCTATCTTCTGGTCTCTTGTTATGGTTCTTTATGGAAACAAATGTCAGAATAGGAAAGGTGAGGAGTGGAGTTCTAGTCTCAGAATCTGTGCCAGGATGAAAAACGATATGGCTCTGGACATGCTGCTTTGCTGAAATGGTAAGACATCAGTAAGGAATAATTCACTGGATCACTCAAAGTTTTATTTAGTGTTACTTGAGATGGGGAGACCCTGAAGAATTTCCTAAAATGTAATTCTCATTAAGAAAAACTGACTGGATTGTTACTCCTATAATTTACATAAATATGATGGTTCTATGTTGCTATAATGTCCTTAAAATTGACAACTAGCTGACTACCAGTGTAATAAAATTACATCAGTGATCTTAATGTCTCCTTGTTTTTCTTGATAGTGTGTATCAATCAATTGTATCTTCAGTTTATACCAAGATGCTAGTCTCTGAGACAAGGCCTATCTACCTTTTACATTTGTAGGGATAATTTATCATTGAAGACTAAGATTCCTTGATACTACAGCAGTTGAAATTATTATAACTTCATCATTTCTTATAAAACCATATAAAATTACTGGCAAACCATCTGCCCTTCAGTGCCTATGGGCATTGTACCGATTCATGTGAGCAAAGGCTCAGTCAGAGAATTCAAGTGATTTGCTGAAACAATGCAAGATTAGTAAGTAACTGCTGCCAGAACATTTGGCAAATGTGGCGAATTCCTGCTAGTTGTTCTAGAACAAACTTGAATGGTCCCTTGGCTTCTGCTTTGAGTTTTTTATGGCTAGAAAAAATGAAATTAATTCCTCTGCAAAGGCTAGTACAGAAGAGTAAAATAATGGTAGAAAAATATTCTGGGTGACAGGACTTTTGGAATAAGTGAAGCTGGTTACCGATTTTGAAATATCTAAAATTACCTGAGAAAATAAAACCCTAAAATTAGTAATGCGTTTGAGCTTGTGAAATCAACTAGTGTTAAAAATATTTGGAATATAATTTAATAAATCTTACAATGGATGACTTAAAAAAACACAAAGGGCTGAATTAATTTCCCTAAAGTGCAAGAACCAAAGGGCTTAACATTAATACTTTACATGGACTAAGTTTTTTTCTCACACTCTTCCAAATGATCATGTTCAAAGGTAAAAATAAGATATACAACTAATAATAAAGAAACAACTATTGCTACATTTTCTGCTAAGGGATATTGCAAACAGCTGATCCTCTGCCTGCCTGGTGCCCCTGCCCAGACCCGGGACTTCCTGGTCTCCAGCATGTCCAGTGTGGAGTTTGCTGCAACTGGCTCATGTGCACCCCTCACACATCTAGTTTTGGGGAGACACAGACACTTATACCTGTCCAGTGTCCAGCACCAGGCACTCAGGCTGTGTCTGCTACCCTGCTCCAGCTGCCCATAGCTGGACCCTCTTACACATGACCCTGTCCGTCTGTTCTCCCTTTGCTCCTCCCAATCCCCTTCCCCTACATGCTCCCTCCTAAGTTTTGCAAAGTCCCACTAACACTCCCCTCAAATATCCCAAATCCCTGTGTTCTTGTTTCCCCTTTCTCATGAGTTGCAAAGACCAGGCTGTTCCTCTCCAAAACTGTGTCTAGAGTTTCTCAATGATCCGTGGGTTGGCAATTGGAGAATTTTTGTCCTTGGCATTGTCTGTGCTATCACTTGTCTATCATTGTCATACCTCTGTGTCTTCTTGTTTATCACTTCCCCTTTTACTTACTGTGTCCTTTGCACTGAAGAGGTCCTTGATGGGATCACCTCTGTAAAGCAGACGTTCTCATCTTCCACATATGCTTAACAAATTCTTTTTTCAGGCATACAATTTTATAGCCTATTTTGAATTTCGCGAAATAAGCAAATAAAAAAAATAGATTTTGAAATTTACTGTTTACTGTATATGAGTAACAAACCACAGAAGTACAACCTTTTCTATCAGTCCCATCCAGATATCCAAGACATTTTCAATAGCCTAGAGCAAGAAAATGTCACATAAGTTCAAGGTTTGCAAACCGCTCATTGTGAATTTTTAAAGATTGTAAAAAAATATCCAAAGACAATAAGAAGATAAATTTTATGTGATAAGGTGCGAAAAAAATGTGTTCTTTATGTCCTGAGAGTCTCCCTCCTTCCCCAAAAGTTTATCCTATTGACACAGTAATTTCAAAAGTCTGAAAATCAAATTCCATCCTTTTCCTTTGCAAAATCTTACTCAAATACTTTTGAATCATATTGAAGATGCTAGCAGAATTTAATTGGGGCCTAGCTATTTTCCTGAACTTTTTAATAATCACTCCTTAAGGATCTCCTTAAGGAACTCTCATAGATGAGAGTTCAAGATTTTTATTAAAATAGGGATACCATAGTAGTTCCCTGTATAATACTTTTCATAGCCACTACCTAAATGCATATGAAATAGGTAATAAACAAGTATTATAAAATGTTATAATTTTTATAAATACTTTGGTGATTTTCCAATCTTGCTATTGAAAAATGAATGCTCTTGTGAAACAGAAGTTAAATTTTATGACTTAAATTTTATTATTTATTATTTTATTAGTTGTATTAATTAAATTTATTTTAAACTAAAAAAAATAGGTAAAATACATGGTCAATATGAATTCAATATGACACTTTGAAATGGAAAAACATTTCCCTTCATTTCTATCTCATGTATACTTCAAAATTCTTAAACATACAGAAGCATATAGCAATCATAATAGCAGAAAATACAGCTGGTATATTTGTATCAGAGAAGTTTAGAAATATGATGAGATATGAAAACTACCTCTTTATGTCTAGAGTGACCTACAAACAACAGAATACATTTTGCAGTCAAAATGATTTAACTTTGTAATAATCTCTTTCTTTCCTCATGTGTGATGAAAACATTGTCTTGGGAAGAACAAGGTATATGGGAAATAGACCTTAGACAATACAGTTATGGAAAATTTTCTCTTCTGAATAACTGATAACTGAAAGATCTTATTAGGCTAATATAATGGATATCTTTTTGTTTCTAAGTTGCTGCCTTCTGAATTTAATTCAATTTCTTCAGAATATTATGTATATTGAGTCACTCAATCTTGTACATAACGTGTTTTGCTCAATAAAGAAAGAAATGCTCTTTTCTTTTGGTGCTTCAACTATTTGGTGATTCCTCATTTGCAACCCAAAGTTCCGTTGGTTTTTTTGGCTGATGTCTTACACTCTGCTGCAGCTGCTTGAATATGTATGCTACGATGTTTTTCACTATCACTAGATAAATTTCTAGACTCTCTTGCCTTTCGCATATCTCTCTTTTTGTTATCTCTCTTCTACTGTTTTGCATTTTCCTGGCTAACTCTTATTTTGTTATCTCCTACATATACTTTCCCAATCTCTGCAGGTAACCATATTGTTAGTGTAACCAGTTACTTCTATTTTTGCAATTTGACCAAAATAATACAGAAACAGTACTCAAAATGGAAATGATCTTATGAATTTTAGCATTTCTTCCTCTTCTTTAATCAACGTATTTAATAACACTATGCAAGCATTTAGTCTTGGAAAACAGCAATTTATGTTTAAATTTACTTTTTTTAAGTGAAGCTTTATATTGTGTTTATAATCATTATAAGTAATGTAATACAGTTGGAAAGTCTTAGGAGTTCCCAACTGTTACGGGACTGAGGGCAAATGCAGGGTCACCTGTCCCTGGCCAAATGTTGCATCTGCTATAGCTTCATGTCCCCAGGTCCACCAGCAGCCAGAGTGAGGAAAATCTCAGCACACCCACTCACATGCACACCCACACATACTGCAATAGCGCAGCCACCAAAGTTAACACAGAGAACAGTACCTTTACAGGCATCTAGATAAACAGAAACAGCACAGATCTTCGTACTTGAACCTAGGCACCTCTCTTCTGCAGTCGCTGGCACCTGGACCTTCAAACCATGTGTATTTCATGATTCTACTAATGCAGCCAGTGCTCAGACCTCTTTTCCTAGTTGCTGGCTTGTCCATCCTGAAGTTCATGAGTGTTCAAACACATTCGGAATAGACAGACCACCCACACAAAACAGAGGTAGGACTAGGATTTGATAAGAAAGGCTGCACTGACCAGATGCAGGGCTCTCACTCAAGTGTACTGATCAGCACCTGTTGGAACATATCTGGTCCCTTTCATCTCCTCTCTTCATCTCTTCCTGCTGTTTTTGCATGCTTGTTCCTCCCTGATCCACCTTGTTCCCTCTCTTTCCTTGCCTTTGGTCCTTCCCCTACATATTCCATAGTAAGATTTACTCAATCCCGAAACAGATTTCGGTCCTGCATCCTGTAATAAGTTATAAATCTCTCTAGGTGTTAACTCACTTCAGTCTGGCATGTGATCTGGGGATTTTTTTTGGTTTCATCCTCTTGGTGGGTTATGTACAAAGAGATAATTGGTTCCCTTTGTCAGTCTTAGAAGTAGCTAAGTCAGTGTCCCCTAATTTTCACTGACAAAGTTTTAACTAATGAAGTTATTAGGGTTCAGCCAACCATCGTGACTCCTCTGATGCTTGCTAGGTGTCTGGTTTTAATTTGCTTAGTGTTTTTTCAGAACCCCTAACCAAGGCATTTAATATTTTCAGAAGCCCTCATGAAGCATATAAGTCTCCAGTGTACTTTGAGAATGTTGGTGACTAATTTGAAGTATCAGGTGATATTTTGAAGCTTGCATAAAACAAAACTCTTTTGCAGAGAATCACATCAGTATGAGCAGTGAAAGCAGACCATAGCAGCATAATAGCATGGGTAGGATTGGAGATATTTTATTTTTTAATTTTTTTTCTATGCATGCTTTTGACAGACAAAGCTGCTGTATTACAACTGGAGAAGTACTGTAATGGACCAATCATTATTTCAATAATAACTCTGTTGCTAATGGAGTTTCTGGCATACAGCAATATATAACACCAACTGTTTTGTTTATATAAAAGGGCCTACTAAACAAGTTTCAGCAAATGGAAAGTGAGGCTTGTGATGTCTGAAAGCATGAATAAAACAACATTTTTTCCCCCATCTTTCTGCAGCAAGAAATATCCTAACAACATTTGAAAATCGTGGTTTTAATTCAGGTTCTTCAAAGTGTGAAGATTTGAACATTGTCAACAATGGCAGCAAGAACAGGGCAGAGCACAGAAACTTTTACACATCTTTTTTGGCCAATAATGTGATACATTATTTTAACTTTCCTCCATGATTTTTTTCTTTTGTTCTTAAATGAGCTTTCAGTCACATGTTAAAATGAATATTGATAGATTTCTAAAGCTTTCTTTGATGTGTCTTAACTGTGCTACCAACCACCTTATTGTCTTTGGACCTAAATTAGCCCATGACATTTCTACTTTTAGCTGGCAGTTGTTCTTCCAGAGTGGTAGACACAGTGCAGTGATATACTTGGACTGATGACTGTCAGGACTTGAAAAATCAAAACCACCAAGCTCAAAATCTGAGAACAAACCCTAACCAAAACAAATATGTAAAGCATAAGGGGGGTGTGGGGTTGGGGGTGTGGCACATGGGCCACAAAACAAAACAAGAAGAACAATATTGAATTTTATTACACACTTCACAAATCTTGCCCATTCAAGAGTTGACTGACAGGAGTATCCCTTCCATTGACTTATAGGAACATGGATTTTACAAAAAGTTTTCTTTAATTACAAGCATAGAGATTTACAAGTCTTAATCTGAAAGCTGAACTCCTTCCCTAAAGTCAGAAGTGGCTCATGACTAAAATATACACTGGTGGCACACCATTCTAAAAAGGGGAAAAAACAGCTCAAATTCTAACCAGTAAGATATAAACAGCAAGTACTAGCAATATGATAGGAAACACGGCTCTTGTTTTACTGATGGTTTACTTCACCTGGCCTGCACAAAGGTACAAAACATACTCATAATTTATCAAGAGTTCTTGTCACCTTAATCTGAAGGCTGGTAATGTTTTTTAAATAAGCAGCAATGTATTTCTATGCTTAGATCTGACATACAAATGGTATACAGGATGGAAAGGCTCAAAATCAGGAGCACAAGTAGTGTCCTCCTTTATTTTTCCAGTTGCACGGAATGATGAGGGGAGAACAGGAAGAGCCAGCAGATCAATAACTGGCTCTGAGCTTGGTGTCACCAGCAGAATTTTGGGGTTTTTGATCATGGGTTGATCTCCACGATTGTTAGCCCTTATTCTCATGGGGGTTTTCAACTTACCAGATGTCTGCTGGAAGTATAATACAGCAGAGAGGAAACAGTCTCAGAAGTTCCTGGAGTGTGTGGAAGATAACTTCCTGACACAACTGGTGAGTGAGCTAATTTGAGAAGGCATCCCACTGGACCTGTCTTTTGTGAACAGAGAAGGGCTTGTGGTTGATGTGGGGGTTGGAGGCTGTCTTGGGCATAGCAATCACAAAATGATAGAGTTTTTGATTCCCTGAGAAGTAAGGAGAGGGGTCAGCAGAACCACCACCTTAGACTTCTGGAGGGCAGACTTTGACCTGTTTAGGAGAATGGTTGAGAGAGTGCCTTGGGAGGCAGTGCTGATGGACAAAGGAGTCTAGGAAGGCTGAACAATCTTCAAGAAGGAAATCTTAAATGTGCAGGTCGTCCCCATGTGCCAAAAGACAAGCAACTGTGGAAGAAGTCTGGCCTGACTAAACAGAGATTTGGCTGGAACTCAGGAAAAAAAAGAGTTATGACCTTTCAAAGAAGGGGCTGGCAACTCAAAAGGACTACAAGGATTTTGTGAGGTTACACATTAGAAAGGTCAAAACCCAGCTAGAACTTAATCTGGTTAACTGCTGTAAAAAATAATAAAAAAGTTTCCATGGATATATTAGCAACAAACGGAGGGCTAAGGAGAATCTCCATCATTCATTGGGTGTGGGGGAAACATAGTGACAAAGGATAAGGAAAAGGCTGAGGTACTTAATGCTTTCTTTGCCTTAGTCTTTAATAGTAAGAACAGTTGTTCTCAGGGTACCCAGCCCTCTGAGCTGGAAGTCAGGGATGGGGAGCAGAATGAAGCCCACATAGTCCAGGAGGAAATGGTTAGCAATCTGCTACACCACTTAGGCATACACAAGTGTATGGGACCAGATAGGATCCATGCAAAGGGTACTGAAGGAGCTGTCAGAAGTGCTCACCAAACCATTTTCCATCATTTGTCAGCAGTTCTGGATAACTGGGGAGGTCCCAGTTCACTGGAGGTTAGCCAATGTGACGCCCATCTACGAGAAGGGCTGGATGGAGGATACAGGGAACTACAGGTCTGTCAGTCTGAGGTCGGTGCTGGGAAAGATGATGAAGCAGATCATCCTGAGTACTATCACATGGCACATACAGGACAACCAGGTGATCAGGCCCAGTCAGCATGGGTTTATGAAAGGCGGGTGCTGCTTGACCAACCTGAGGGGAAAGGCTGTGGGTGTTGTTTACTTGGACTTTAGTAAAGCCTTTGACACTGTTTCCCATAGCATTCTCCTGGAGAAACTGGCTGCTTGTGGCTTGGACACAAGCAAAGTACTCTTTGCTGGGAAAAAAAAAAAAAATGTCTGGGTGGTGGGGCCCAAAGAGTTGTGGTGAATGGAGTTAAATCCAGTTGACGGCTGGTCACAAGTTGTGTTCCCCAGGACTCAGTATTGGTGCCAGTTCTCTTTAATGTCTTTATCAATGATCTGAGCTAGAGGATTGAGTGCATCCTCAACCAGTCTGCAGGCGACACCAAGTTTGGCAGGAGAGTTGATATGCTTGAGGTTAGGAAAGCTCTATAGAGGGATCTGGACACGCTGGAGAGATGGGCTGAGGCCAACTGTATGAGGTTTAACAAGGCTCAGTGCTATAGGTCCTGCACTTGGGTCACAACAACTTCAGGCAATGCTACAGCCTTGGGGAAGAGTGGTTGGAAAACTGCCCAGCAAAAAAGAACCTGGGGGTGCTGGTCAACAGCTGGCTGAATATGAGCCAGCAGTGTGCACAGGTGGCCAAGGCAGCCAACAGCATCAGAAATAGTGTGGCCAGCAGGACTAGGGAAGTGATTGTCCCCTTGTACTCGGCACTGATGAGGCTGCACCTCAAATACTGTGTAACTCAGACTTGCATGGTTTTTCTGACAAGGTTAAACTGGTCCCTGTTGGTTCTGCAAGGCTCTGCACCCCAAAAAGAAACCCCCCTCATCCACTCCAATTACAAGTTCCATCCATCTTTTGCATGACCCCTCCTTTACCAGATGTGCAACCCAGACATTCCTCATGGCACTTTGTTTAACTCTGCAACTCAGACACCATTCGAGTGACATCAGTCTCGCATATTTTCCTCTCCTCCTCTGTAATTTCTGGCACCCCATTCAGTTACTTTGTCTTAGAGACCAGTCAGTGACCTTGTCATTCACCTGCAACCTTAACATATCATGGTCTCTAAACAAACTATAATGTACTACTTTTAAAGCACGAAATTAAGGAGAAATATGAAGTGCCCATAAGGAGCACTTTCAGCAGTATTCCAGTAAATAGGGAATAATGTGCCAATGCAGAAAGAGATTTGAAAACTCACTGATAAACTGAGTGCTAATGGACTGGCAGGAGCAGGAACACTGAACAACATCCCCTAAACACACGTGTGAGATAACCCATGTCTCAACACAGTGTTGGTTCCTGAAGAATAAATGATGAGAAATGTGTCATCTATCTTTAAGATGTCTCCTAGAATAATTCTAAGAATTATATCTATCATTTGTCCAAAGAAAATTAATATATGATAAACATAATTATTAAACAGATGGTCAAATACCACACACATTTTCGGTAGACTGACCTAACAGAAGAGTATTTGAAGTGGCCAAGATAGTTGTGGGCGAAGACTACATACTTGGTATGACATATCTAAATTGACAAGCCTTTATTTATTTATTACCGGAATTATTAAAGCAACCCTGCAGTAAGAGGTATGGTTTTCTTTAGGAGTAGTAGCTGGTTAAGACAGGAAAAAAGTATAGATGTAAGTGATCCGTTACCAGCAGTGGAAGGCAGGTATTACAGGGGCCACCTGAGTGTTTGGACTGGAACTTATGCAGTTCAACATAGCCCAACATCATCTGGAAAAGAAGGATAAAAATGAAACAACAGAGCAAACGTCACAAACTTGTCACCTGTCACAAACAGGATAGCAACATCTAAAGACAATTGGCAGATAAAATTCAATGTTAGGTAACTACAAAATAATGCACCTCTGTCTATTCACACACAGTGACAGACTGTAAAATCAGCTTTTAGTACTTGGGAAAGAGATCCAGGAGCCATTGCACACAGAGAATGGACTACAACAGTTGAATGCTCAGTGATGGTGGTGGGGGGGAGGGGGAAGTTATAAGAAAGTAATAGAGAACGAAAAGAAAATGTAATCATGCCACTTCACCATCATTGTTTCCATGTTATTAGCTTGGGTTACTGTTTCCCAGGAGGATGTAGGATGGAACGGATGGTCTTCTAGAGGTAGACAAGATATAATAAGGTGTTTGCTGCTTGGAAATGGGGACTTGGGGAAATATGGTAAGTATTTCTAAAATCACATGTGTAAAAAGTTTACAGGAAATACTCAATTGTTACTTATAAATGAAGTAGAAGGAAATAAATTATCAGGTAAACTTTATCTTTGAAGAAACAAACATACTACTTCATCTGAGGAATATCTAACTCATGACAATTGTTACTGGACACCGTGAAGGTGCGAAACAGAAAGAGGTTCCCAGAAGGATTATGAAAGTTAGAATAGGTTGGTTTAGGGCTCCAAAAGCTTTTAACAATGCAGACAGTGACAGTCCTGGTTCAGCCCCAGATGGCAGCTGAGCACAAGGCAGCTGCTGGCTCACTCCTCCCCCTTGATGGGATGGAGAGGGGAATGGGGAAAACAAAGGGGAAGACTCCTGGAGATGAGATAATGACCTTTTAATGGGCCAGCAAAGGGAGAGGGAAACAACAGAGGTACTTGTAATGGGATGTACACAAAGGTGATAAAAAAGAGAGCAAGTTACTCATCCAGGGACCGACCAGAAGACCAACCAGACACTCAGCCCACATCCAGCCCATTCCAGACCAGCACCAACCCACCCCTCCCTGGCCAGCCTCCTTTTGTGGGAGCATGAGGGCACACCGTATGGAATAGCCCTGGCCAGCTCTGCTCACCTGGCCTGGCTCCTTCTGAAAATTAACCCTATCCTGGCTAAAGCCAGGACAGTGACATTTATTAATCTGTCATTATGCTCAATATTAGCATCAAATTTGTCTTTTTCACCTCTAGGAAAGACAGAGAAATTTTCATTAAAAGAGCTTCCCTTTCCCTAAAAATATGTTTGATTACCTATATGCCGTATATGCAACACAGATTGATATTTTAGGGAATGCACTATTATTCGTTGCTATGCACGCATATCTAGTACTACTTCCAGGTTGGAACTGTATGTTAATTGCTAGATTGGAAGATATTTTATTAAATTAAAAAAAATTTCTAACTTAATTAGTGAAGACAAGCACCAAAAAGTAAAACTGCAGCTGATGGATCAAAGACATAATCAGAAATGTATCCTTGTTACAAATTAGATATAAATCCATTTAGGGGATTGGCATCAGTAGTACATTTGCCACCTTGCTCAAGGTTCAGATATTAAAGTTTTGGCAGAAAAAAAAGTTCAGCATGCAGTCAAATGTGTGATTAGGCTGTCATTTTGTTCCCATACAGCTGCATGACTAGCAGCAGCCATCTAAATGTCTAAAATATTGCCCTTGGCAAACAGAAGATGGGATTTCTTCCCCATTTCTAGTCCAACCTTATTCGAAGTGGTGTCTTAAACTAAAAGTGATAACTAAAAGTGATTCCTCTGAGAAAAAATATCCACAGGCAGCTAAAAGTAATGTTCTGTCTGACTTCTTAGCACCATCATAGAAAACTAAAGACTGTTAAATAAAATTTGCAGAAATATTCATGTCACCTATATTTTCTTGCTCTGGTAGATAAGTCTATCCAGTCATGGGTTTATCAGAGGAAAATAAGAAAGACTGCCAACGTCATAAACAAAAAAATGCAATGTCTTTATCACAGGAAAGGGGGACATTGTAGATTTTATTCTTTTTTTTTTTTTCTGGTTTAAATGTCTGTTAACCCTCACACCAGGAAGTGTGTGACAGTTATTTTCTATATTCTGAAAAATAGCATCACTGTTATGTTACTTTTTTCTTAAGTCTTCTCCGCTGAAATCTTTTTCAAATCTTCAAAATCTTCCTGGATGTCCTTATGTCTTCACTGAATTTTCTCAGGACAACCTAATTCCATCAAGTCTTCATGAGATTATCTAGCCTGTTAAACTCTTATTGCCTGTAATTAAAAAAATCTAATTAGCAATGCAAAGTTGGGGGGACGAAGACACAATTAATAGACCACCTGTTGTACCTGGAAAAACAGGCTAGCTTTTTGGCCTGCAAGAACTTCTTTAGGTCTTAGGGCATCTATTTTCTCAAGCGCACTCTTTCTCTCTCTATATATATATTTTTTTTTATTATTTTTTTTCCATTTTGTATATTATAATGTTTGGAAAGTAAGTAAAATAGAACATCTAGTTTGCATTTTACTTCAGTCAATGTATCATCTATAACCCTTCAAAAACCTCATCATTCAAAGCTTAAATTGAAAAATCTTTGAAAGCAAGCACCTTTAAAAGAATTGAAAGAATCTTTGAGATAAACGTCTTCATAATTAAACATTAACTGAGTATCAGTAATAAAAGAGCATTATCTTCAAATA
Organism: Psophia crepitans; assembly: GCA_013399095.1. Lineage (NCBI taxonomy): Eukaryota > Metazoa > Chordata > Aves > Gruiformes > Psophiidae > Psophia > Psophia crepitans. The sequence continues at coordinate 361,131 of VWZZ01005305.1, read as the reverse complement.
TCTTACATCCTCTGATTGTCAGCTGAATAAAAGTTTCTGGGACAGTGATGTTCTTTAGAATAGAAATAATAAAGGTAACAAAGATTTCTTTTCCCTTCTTAGATTATCCTAGAGAATTTACCCATTTTGCTTGGAAGTGAGTGATCCACTACTGAATAACTTATCATCCCCCTCCAAAATGGAGGATGGATTAAAGGTTAGATGTCGTACTTAGGGACATGGTTTAGTGGGTAATAGGTGGTGGGGGGACGGTTGGACTAGATGATCCTTGAGGTCTCTTCCAAACTTAATGCTTCTATGATTCTGTTCTATGAAAACGATTGCATCTTATTTCAGTCTAAAATGAAGTACATGCCTTCTGTTTATCATTTGTATAAATACTATAAATAAATATGTCTTTGGTTTACTGCACATAGTAACATGTAATTAAACAAAAATTGAAAATGGGAACATTTAATAACAGTTCTTTGTTCAGTTCCTGATGCTTTACTTGATTGTAGAACTGCTTTATGATCTTGATATTAATCTTCAAAACCCTTGACTAGCTTCAGTGCTAATTACATGTGAGACCATTTCTCAGTCCCTCAGTCCATTACCCATACTGCCAAGAGACATTGTAGTAATGGGATTCAAATGGAAATTCAACCAAAATCTGAGTGCAGGGAAATATCCAACATGTCTTATTACCACATCCTTCCTTCAAAAGAAAAGCTTGAGACAGAATATATTCAGGTTATAATGGAAGATAGGGTTTTCTGTATAATAAATCAAGTAGATCTTGAATTGTGAGTGATGAATGCTGCTTGCCTTTCAGGGTAGTGTCCATGTTTTATTAACAAATGTTTTAGAAATAAATGAAATGGAAAAAAAGGAAACAAGTTGGATGAATATTATCTAAACAGAAGTGGAGTTCATAACTTCTTAAATTGTAAAATTATTGTGAATTATTAAAAACAACAAGAAAACAATAGAACACCTTTCCTTTTCCTCTCTATAATGTTACCATTACTGAAAGATCGAAAAAGAACCAGGAATTATACAGATACCATAATGGAGGCCAAATAGAGGTAAAGATAGGCAAACTTTATTCCTGGTCCACCAGTTGGAGAGAATTGCTGAGAATTATGAACAGAAGTAAAGTCCTCCTCCACCTTCTCCTGTGTCTCTGGTAATTTATGGTAGATTTTTCTATGAGAGGTTGCCTTCCTGACTTGCAGGTTTTGTGAATTTGATACCTATGTATCTAACTCCCCGTTGTTATTGTGTAACTGTTCAACTCAGGAACGCACAATGCAGTAGTCCACAAAGACAGTTATTTAATCACTATTGCAACACGTATATGATTTTGAGAATTCAGGATAAAAGAGCTTGCTGCAAATCACTGGGACATCTGTGGCAGCGGTGGAAGATGACCAGCTGTTTATAGTTCACCAATTAGGCTAAGTGAAAAATGTTTCTGCACCATTTCATGCACAGAGAGATAAAAGAATAATGAATCTTATCATAGAATCATAGAATGGTTTGGTTGGGAAGGGACCTCAAAGATCATCTAGTTCCAACCCCTCTGACACTCTACACTAGACCAGGCTGCCCAAAGCCCCATCCAGCCTGGCCTTGAGCACTTCCACAGATGGGGCATTCACAACTTCTCTGGGCAACCTGCTCCAGTGTCTTACCACCTTCACTGTAATAAAAATTCTTCCTTATATCCACTCTAAGTCTATCCTCTTTTTGCTTAAAATCATTACCCCTTGTCCTGTCACTACAGGCCCTGGTAAAAAGTCTGTCATCTTTTTTATGTGTCTCCTTTAAATATTGAAAGGCTGCAGTAAGGTGTCCCCAGAGCCTTCTCTTCTCTAGGCTAAACAACTCCAACTCTCTCAGCCTGTCTTCATAGGAGAAGTATTCTATCCCTCTGATCATTTTTGTGGCCTCCTCTCGACATGCTCTAACAAGTCCATGACTTTCTTGTGCTGGGGACCCCAGAGCTGGGTGCAGCGCTCCAGGTGAGGTCTCAGGAAAGCAGAGTAGAGAGGGAGAATCACTTCCCTTGACCTGCTGGTCACGCTTCTTCTATGTTATGGTCCAATTTAAGAACAAAATATCTTGATGGAAAGAATACCAATGAGAATCAGACTCGGTAGCTTTCAGTTCAGAAGGGCTTAATGTTGATGTTACTGGCCTCACCATAAAGTGAAAGAAGCTTATGTCATACAAAAGGAAACAGAATTGATTAGAAATCTCTAACAGGATTAAGATATAAAATTAAATAATGTAAAAGTACAATATGAGCAATTGAATCTACTGTAGTCAAATTATATTTGCTATATCATTTTAGAATCTTTATTCAACATGAAAGAAGGAATCCTCTGCTTAATCAGTAAGTTTCACTACTAAACGAGAGCCAGCAATCAATTAGAGGTCTGAAAGAATCATAAACAATTTAACAAAGTTTTGGATATTTTAATTGCTTGTGCTTTGCTTTTGTAATCACTTTCAAACATAATTTCTTTTTTTCCAAGTGTCTGAGCATTGTGTACATTCTCCTGGGAAATCTGAAGCCAAATTAAATTTTCAATTATAAATACAAACATCTGTGTCAGAAGCACTTAAATTATATGATAATAAAAGACTTAGGATTTATTGTTCATGTCTTTTTGTGTCTAAAAAAACAAAGCAGATATTCTTTACAAGCTTTCCCCCATCATATTCAGCAAATAACTTTGCATATTAATTCATTCTTGTATGCTGAAACTAAAATGACAAGTAAAAGTGATATTTTCAAATACAAACATGACTACCTGCAAATATTCTAAGCATGATAAAATACCAGCTACCTAGTTTCATTCTTACTAGTTCACTTTAAGTAGTATCTATACCTAGTATTAACATCTGCATCCTCAAAAAAAAAAAAGGGGGGGTTAGGAAAAAAGTTAAAAGGTTCAGTTTTTAAACAAAATAGGCAAAATAACTTGTGCAGCATCAAGACAATTTATGGAGAGAAAGAAATTAGAGTTTTGTATTTCAGAAGACAAAATGTGGAGGGGCAATCAGAATAAAAACCATTCAATGCCTGGCCACAGTAACAGCAGGAAATCAGCATTTTTCCTGTTCTCTTATCTAAAAGTTCCCAAATTTTATCTGCAATTCAGATATGATGTATAATATTTTGAATGTGAATAGCATGGAAAAAATAAAAAGAGAATAGTCTGCCTAGTGGTGCAAAAATAAGAACTGCTTGGAGCTAACAGTTATCCTATACCTTTTTCTTTCACGGATAGTTACAAGTTGCAAAGTTCCTTTAGCACAACGTTATTGTGCTATTTGAGATTTAACAAAAGAAATCATAGTCTGTTACTGACCCACTAGAATTCAGTAGATAAGAACCAGAAAAAGGAAGTGATGGGAATGAAAAAAACTAATTACAGTTTAAAGATCAAAAATTCTCACAGATGCAATTTCATAAAAGTGGATATCTTGTGGTCAATACTGTGTCCAACCACACTGGTGTACAAAGTAGATGTCGTATAGACAAGTGAAGTAAAAAGTCAGAAATTTTGTATCCAGGTGCAAATCTATTTGTCTATGAAACATTAGAGTCTGTGTACCTCCTCCCGTACATGCTGTAACAGAACATGACCACCCTAGTTTTTTATTGTTCCCTAGATTAAGTGGATGAAATTTATGGTCCGAGGTTTATTCATCAAGTTCATTAACTGAACGATGACTTCCTGAATTATTCCCAAATATAATGGAAAGGCTTGGAGTGAGAGGAAATCTGAGAAAGTAAAAATAAAAGATGATACATTTTACTTTTCTCAAATGTAGTGGAGCAAATGACATTCTGAAATTTACTTAAAACTAAAGGAAACCTAACAAAACCATAAAATTTCAAGAATCAATTAAACCCCTCAGCACATAAAGTAATATATTTTCTTCATAGCAAAGCCATTCCCAGATAGTTTCTTTCATTCTGCCAATGAAAAAAAAAAAAAGTTATTTAAACAACTTGAGTTATCGCATTGCATCTGCACTGCAATCTGTCCAAGACTTTTTTTTTTTTTTAATGTAAGTCTAAATTACATCATTTGGAGAGCTAACTTGTATTTTAAAAGAGATTACATACGAATTTTTTTTTTCCAGAGAGTTAACCAAAGGCTTTTGTCAGGACTCTCAAGCACTGAGCAGCACAATGCAGGCCAAAAAATTATTCTGGCTGCCTTAGACAGCTTCTACCTCTCAGCATGTCTGTGGTCTCCATGCAGTGTTTGAGGTCACGTGACAGACATGAAGCCAGATCTCTACTTGTTCTTATGGTAATAATAATGGACATATACATTACGTGTTGCCACCCATCCCATTATGTGACACTAAATTCTTAATTTACTAGGAACACTTCCACTTTAGGTATATGATTTTGATGTGCTTTGCATTACATTACAAGGACAAGCTTTCCAGTTCACTGTCTATGCTGAGACATGGGTTCTGCCATAATACATATTAAAAACATGGAATAGTATCACCACCAATACCATGATTTAATGCTAACTGAGCAGGGATCATTGGAACTGTCATAGAAGAATACTTGTACAGATACTCGCTTTAGTAGGCAACTATGGAAATACTGGCTGAGAAACTTTACAGAGTAGGTTTTACATATACAGAAAGTGTATTTAACCGCATTTTACAACCAAATATAAGACAGACATTACTCCTTTTTCACTTACTTTTTTTGCTAGAACAAGAGGATACCTTCATTTAAACACAGATGAAACACAGTCACTTCTGAAACTTCAGTTCATATGTGAGGAGATATTTATATACAGACATTAACATAGCATGTTCAAAAGAAGCATGGTCAGCAGGTGGAGGGAGGTGATTCTGCTCCTCTACTCTGCTCTCATGAGACCCCACCCAAATCCACCCAAATTACTGCATCCAGCTCTGGAGTCCTCAGTACAAGAAGGACATGGACTTGTTGAAGGGGGTCCAGAGGAGAGCCACAAAAGAGTCAGAGGACTGGAGCTTATCTCCTATGAAGAAAGGTTGAGAGAGTTGAGGTTGTTCAGCCTAGAGAAGAGAAGGGCTCCAAGGAGATCTTATTGCAGCCTTTCAGTACTTAAAGGGAACTTGTACAAAAGACACGGACAAACCTTTTTGTAGGGCCTATACTGATAGAACAAGGGGTAATAGTTTTAAACTAAAAGAGAGGTGATTTAGACTAGATATAAGGAAGAAATTTTTTACAATGGGCATGTTGAAACCCTGGAACAGGTTGCCCAGGGAGGTGGTAGATGTCCCATCCTTGCAAACATTCAGTGTCAGGCTGGACGGGGCTGTGAGCAACTTGAACTAGTTGAAGATGTCCCTGCTCATTGCAGGGGATGTTGCACTTGATGATCTTTAAAGATCCCTTCCAATCCAAACTATTCCATGATTCTGTGTTGTTAACATACTGTGTGTCAACTCCAGCTCTCTTCCTATAAGCTTCCAATTTCTATGTAGTCATAAAGGGTGGATAACTTGCAAATTTTTGTCTGAAAGTTCTTGCTAGTTGCCATGTTGGATATATAGGGTTATGCAAGGTCCAGTGAGTCTGAAAACATATGCTCCAGATAGTTCTGTTCCTGTCATTATAGGTTTTAAGTCTGCATAATTAGCATGCTCTTGAATACAGTCTTGTGCTATGTTTATTAGACAGCAAGATACAGCTGTAATTGCCTTGTATTATCCCTTAGCAATATCTATACACCAAATTCAGAGCCTTATCCATGGCTGAATAATGGAAGATAATACTAAAATAATTAGCCCCCTGATCTTGCATTAAATAGCATAGCTTGAAAGCAACTCATGACCTGCTCATCTCCTCACATGTATTCTAGTAACTAGCAAATCAAACTTAAAATCATTATGGGAAAAAAAATTAGATATCATCTTTCTGCTCATGATACTGTTGTAAAGGCGGTAGGTAAAGATGAGTAGCAGAGGAGAACGACATCTTTCCAGGGTAATTACCATCCTCTTCGCTAAAGGAGTTCTTTATTTTCAAGTCAACATCATTATTTCCTGCATTATCTGCAGCAGTTGGAATGGTTTTACTCTTTCACAAACCTTTTAATTTGTTATTTGTTGCCCGACCATATCAGAATGTTAATAAAGATAATAATGACAAAAATATGTTAAAAACCAATAATTTTATTATCATCATCCCTGCTAAGTTGTCAGTGATACTATGTCTGCATAACAAATACAACTAAATAAAAGAGTCCAGGGACTTTCCTGCACTGCCAGGACTCAGTGGCATGATCCAGCTTGTGTTAATATGGCTAAGGTTTCTTCCCTCTCAGAGCAGCGTGTCAGGGTTCAAACTCCCTTTGAGAAACTTCTGTCCTGTACAATTTCCTGAGCATTGACTTGTGCGCACACTGCAGAGTGCAGAATTTGGAGCGCTTTCTAGCTGGGTAAATGACTGAAGGTCTTCATGGCTACTTACATCATGCTCCTAGCACACAATGTATGCCATATGTTGGGGCATAAGAAATGTTGGAAGAAAGCCTGAGGACTGAGATAGGTAGAGGGACTGAGACCTGTCATTGCCTGGTTCTTATTTCCTGCAGGAAAAATTGCTTGTTTTCCTCAAAGGTGGAGTTATCCCATTCCAGAAGGGATACTGACACTCATGTGGCATGAAAGCACTGTAGGCAATGGAGTGAAAAGACAAGACAAATAACGGCCAAGCTGGCAGTGTAGGAAAACCCACAAGTAGAAGTAGCTGATGAAGTTATATGTAGGGTAAAAGCTGCTTCTTTTTTTCATATTCTTACATTTCTGTCTCAAAAGCAGTAAGCAAACTGGTGTTTAATGAATAGAAGCACATAAATGGCCAACAAAATGCATCCAACTCTTTATTCAAAATTTAAGGGTGATAAAATCTGCAGACTTACCTTAAAAAGGATTCAGATGGACATCTCCATGATTGCAAACTGTTGTTCAGATCTCATAACTAATACTTTTCTCAGCAGTGTATGAAGATTGAGATCCAAGATGCTTTATTCATGCTCCTGTTTTATTCTTTTTAAAGAAATTTAGAGAGAGAGAATTGCTGTCCAACTTCTGTTCCATCTTTTTCCTATTTGCTGCTAAATAATATTCAGAAAGATGTGGAGGTTGGTTAGTCACCTTTGTAAAACGTGCAAATATCTATTTAGTCATGTGCCATTCATCCAGGTATTGCTTTTCCTTTTTGACATACTACCACTATTGATTACAAAATCTAATTTCATGACCACCTTGAAAGGTCTTTGCCACATTGCTTTACTGCTTAATTTCTCCTCCCCCAATGTTCTAATCTTGCTGTAGTTAACAGATTAAATTCAGTATGAGTCTCATTTTGAATGTACTGTGATACAGGGGCAAGTCTTTCTGTGATATATATGCTCTCCTCCAGGAAGTGAACTGTGATCATAAAGCACCTCTGAAGTTAGGTTGCAACCAGACTCTTTCTGAGACAGACAGGCACTACAGTAGGTGATGACATCTGAACATTTCATAGTGCTGAGACCAAAAAATGTCCTTCTCTGATCTCAGTAAGCATTATCACTAAACCTTTGAACAGGTAATCAGTAAGGCCTGAAAAGCTGCGGGTGGAAGATGTAGATCTCTTTCATTTCCTACACTTCTACTGATACGATATTGCTAGAGACTTTCCTCTCTAGTGAAAGCTTCTGTGCAATATGAAAACGAAGACTTATGACCCCATTCTGGGGTAATATTGCTCTTAGTCATGAAACCCTTTATCACAGATGAACTCCTCACCTCGTGTCCTTCCAACTGCCTCCTTCAGCTCCACATTGACAGTTCACATTCAGTAGTTCTCTTCCTTTCAGCACTTTGCTGGAAGTATGTTTAATAAAGGAGATTGAATCTGTCCCTCTCTAAATATTTTGTGAATCCTCTACTGTCTTATTAATCATCATAGCCCATAGTCACGAAGAATATGGAATTATAATACAGCTGTTCTTACAATTAAATGCATTACACATCGAAGACTGCATTATGACCTAAGGCTCTAACCGTTCCAACAGAATATGGAAAAAAAAATGCATGATACACCATGGAAACATATTGCTTCATCCTCACTTAAAACAAAAGTATAAAACAAAAGTTACCCACCCAAGCTGAGTCATACATTGTATGGTAATTATTGCTTTCAGTAGGATTGTTACAACTTTTTCTAGCAAGTGGGCTAAATCAATGGAGTATGATGCCCTGAGACACAGCATATTCTTTCTTCACCTGAAAATGCTTGGGGAGACTAAAACACTCCAAATTAAGGTAGAGCACCACTTACAATGTAACACTTAACAATACATTTTGACCTGTAACAGAGTACCTGCGTGAAGACGTATGTAGTAAAAGATTATGAGTGAGTGCCTTTTGCTGTGGAGCTACCTTCTCTAAGCAGAAATAAAAAGCTAAAATGTGTTTGGTTACAAACCCTGCAGAAGCAGGGGGATTGAACAGGCACAAATGGAAAAATTAACTGGACTCCACAGCTACAGTCTCACTGGGTGTGGAGTCTGTCCATCCAGGTATGTCTCTACTGACTTTTTAAACAATTAAAGAAATCGATTCATATTACAGAGTATCAAAAAGAAGAATAACAACAAAACCCTAAAAGCATAGCAAGGTAATTCAGAGAAGTAGGGAAGGTATAAAGAGAACACATTCTTACAAAATGTAAAATCTCTTAAAAAATGAATAAATTTTAAAAAAACAATCTTGTTTTAATCATAGCACTGAATGTGACAGCTGAATTGGGGGTGGGGGTGGACAAAATGTACACTGATCTTTCCTTAAAAATTGAGGCTTGACTTTAGGAAAGCAGTGGATTATATAGGTAATGTACTGCTGCTACTTACAGCTGGTAGATAAGAGTACCCTAGACAGTCAAGATGTGAATACCATGTAACTATGATCATGAAGATCCATCTATTAACTAGAAATTGTTTAAGTACAGCAGAACTCTGAACATGATTTTCACCAAAGTAGGCTGAAGATCCCTTTTTCACAGAATATATTTGCCAAGGTGAACGGCAGAATGGAATAGGAATTAAGTCAAAAGGACATATTTTTTTTCATGCAAACTACCCAAGAATCTAGCACAAGCATTAAACTACAAAGCAACGCCATAAAATTTCTTCCTAACTTCACCGACCTGCATTTTATTACTTAAATCTTCCTTCCTTCCTTCCTTCCTTCCTTCCTTCCTTCCTTCCTTCCTTCCTTCCTTCCTTCCTTCCTTCCTTC
>VWZZ01005305.1:246328-350524 GCA_013399095.1 Psophia crepitans | reverse complement strand
TCTGTCACTGTTCTTGTCTATGGGTTCTTTATCTTCTCCTCCTCTCCTCTCCTCTCCTCTCCTCTCCTCTCCTCTCCTTCCCTCACCTCCCTTACAAAAATACCATTAAAAAATTATAAAAGTGCTGTCAATTTAAATATTTACTACCACTGAAATAATAATTACTCAGAAAAAAAAATCACATTGTCTATTACACTAATACCTTCACATTGTGGATAATTGTAATATTAAACGTGCTTAACTAAATAAATTTATTCGTTTTAAATATCCATGCTTCTTAATATATTAATAATGTTTATTCCTGCCCTTGAAATGCAGCACACATTGCCAATCAGCTTAGAAAATTTGTTGCTGTTCAGGCATGTGTAAATACAATAGTTGATTTCCCCACATGGCTGGTATCTCTTTGTTTACGTCTCTTTCATACACAGAGGCATACATATATTTATATATATATATACACACACACTCATCCATTCTAAATACTAGATACAGAGAAAAATGCTACTTCTAATACCTTTTATATGATCTTAATATTATTTATGTGTTTATAATGATGAAGAATAAATTCAATCTGTCAAAAACCATCATTGTAATAAACAGAATGATTATTCTTTAATATGAGGAAAGTGGTATAACACAATACAGAAGAAGATATGGTATCACTATTATCAAATCTTTAAATAACTTCTTTATACAGTGATTTGCACACAAAAATGCAGGGTTATATTTGGAAGTGATGTGGAATGTACAATGAATCACACTTCCCTACAGCCAATTGAACCTCATCACACAGAGACAAATTTACACTCGGAACCCACTTGACCTACTGTCTTGGTCNGGGGTTCAGCCATCCCCAGGGCAGCAGGGCTCCGTCACGCGTAATGGTTACTTGGGAAGACAAACGCCATCACTCCGAACGCCGCTGCCCCCCCTTCTTCTTCCTCCCAAGCCCCTTACAAACCGAGCATAACGCCATACGGTATGGAATATCCCTTTGGTCAGTTGGGGTCAGCTGCCCTGTCTGTCCCCTCCCAACTCCCCGCACACCCCCAGCCATCCCGCCGGCGGGGCGGTGCGAGAAGCAGCAAAGGCCTTGGCTCTGTGTGAGCATCGCTCAGCAACAGCAAAAACATCTCTGCACTATCAGCGCTGCTTCCAGCACAAACCCAAAACACAGCCCCATACTGGCTGCTGTGAAGAAAATTAACTCACTCTCAGCTGAAACCAGGACACCTACTAAAAAATAATTTACCGTGATGCAAAGGACTGCAAATGTGTCTAAAGTATTCTGACTTGAAAACTGACAACTAATATGGAACAATTTATAGTCCTGTACCTTCTCCTTTTAGCTGATGTACTTTCTTTGGTTGGCCCTTAAAGCACAGCTGCATTAATGGGTGAATATTATTACATTAAATAATACAAATACAGATTTAATGTATAAGAACCATTAATGTGAAAGATTAAGGATAACGAGTATTGCTACATGAATACAAATATGACATTGTACTGGGAAGTCACTAACTTTTTTTGCAACTGGGGATGAGAGCAAGATTGCACTTCTAAATGCTGGGAACTAATGCATAAAAGGAGCAGACCTTGAGTTGAGACATGAAGTAATAGAATATGAGAGCTTTTAAAGTCAAATATTGATTTTCAAAACCTAAAATTATGCACTTTGATACGTTTTCTAGGGATAAACATTAAGAATATTTATTTCTTTCCAGGTTATCACATCCATATATGCGTATGCTTTGAGAGTATAAATTAAAAGTTCTTCAGTGAAGCAGCTTTCCCCTCCTCATTAGTTCGAAATATCTATAAAAATGAGTAGACATTTCACTAACAAACCCAAATCTAAAAAATATATTGTTGCGGGGTTTTTTGCAGTTGTCGTTTTGCTTCATTTTTTTTTAATCTTGTTACTTTTAGCACTACGAAACATTAAAACTTTCACTTATGCCACTATTTTTTAATTTTGGCAGTTCATCATAACTCCAGTATGTATAGATCACAGTTTTCCCTTTTTAAAATGGATATGACAGTTTTTCAAGAAAGGTTAAATCAATCTGAATAATATGAAAGTAATTTAGATTCAGACATCCAAAACAGAAACAGGGATATGCCAGAGAAGCTTGTAAAACATTAGGGATTGATACCCTGGCTGGTACAAGAAGTTACATTTCTGAGACTTACAAAAATTGTAGTTTTTCTTTTGTAAATAAATGATATAAGACAAATGACTGGCTGTAACATGCATCCTGGAAAAGATGCATCCAGTTTGCCTGACTCTCTTAATGTTCATCTTGCAGCTGCGATGAGCTGACTGTAGCAGCACAAGCAAGCGTTTAAATTAACGGTAAGGGCATGGGAGGGGGCATAAAGACTACAGGAGAATCCATTTGCTTGAAATTACAGATTCTATCTACTTAAGTGATTACTGAAGCAAGCCATTCTTACAGTTATCCATGGTCTTTTAAACATGCAATTTTATCAGTATTTACCATTCTTGTTTGCCTATTTGCTTTTAGCATGCTTTTTGTGATTCTCTTTTGGCATAATGAGTGAATGTCAGCTTTCACTTTGAATTTCTGGCCCACGTAATCAGTATAATACATATGAATAACCAAAACTATTCACTCTTTCACTCATCCTATTGAGACTGTTCTACTTTGTTTATATAAATGAATATTCATTAGGTCAGAGAAAGAGATTAACTTTATAATTTGCGGTAACTTTGCACTCACCTTGAATATAAAAGACACAGGTTCAAAGTTACTGTTTGAAATCAGATAGAGCAGGGGCACAAACTTAGGTCTCCAGTATTCCAGGTGAATCACATTCATACCCTTAGGTTAGTGACAGGTTAGGTTAGTTCTTCTTGCTCACTCCTTCGTACCCAAAATTTCATTTTGAACTGGAAAATATCTCAGAGAAAATTTGTGCCGGAATTTTAACATGTATTGTGTACAGTGCTAGGTTTTGATGTGGTGCCCTGTTACCGAAGAAAACACATTAAAACACAGTAAAAAATTCCTAACCAGCATTTTAATTCTTATCTGATCTTTTCTTGCAAGATCTTGCAAGAGTGTAGGGCGTAGATTACTCCTGTAGTAGCTTCTTAGTTAGTACGCTGCAAAAAAAGAAAATATCATATGGCAAACCTTTCAGTATTACGTGCTGATTAATTTTCTGCAAAGAAAGAGCACCACTTGAAGAAACATTTGCATGGTAGTCCAGCTCATTCATTTATTTAGCTCTGTGCCTTAGTACTTAACAGTATATCTATGCCTTTTTCTGGTGCTCATCTGACATGGTTTTGTCCTAGTGTTCATTCAAAACCGTCCCTGAAATGTCCCCTTGGTATGCATGTTCAGTATGTATTTTAGGAAGTGGAAAACCTTGCTGAGATTATCTTTTATGGAAAGATTGTTTTACACTTGCACTATCCAGAGAATGGATAAAGACCAATTTCAGGGAATTTTTCTGGATGTTATTGTGTGGATTCCCAGAATTAGGAAGGGAGTTTACTGTCATCCTTCTCATGTTCCCCAACCATACTAACTCCCCTAATTTCTAAGAATCACAGGAAGGCACACACTCATTTCTTATAAATAGAATTTTCTTTTCTTCTGTTCTTGGTATTATTCCTCATTTTGTACAATTTTATTTATTTAAGATGAGACAGCAAACTACTTTTATGTCCTTCCCATGAAGTTGTTTTAAATTAAATTTCTCTTGAGCTCTGTATGCATTTTAATCTTGCAAGTGTTTTTGTTTGTTTAATTAGAAAGAACAGAAAAACTACTGAAGCATTATTCTATCAAGTTCTACTGAAAATTAGAAAAAGAGAAGGGTCAGGATTGTTTTGTAGAATCTGATTTGTTGATATACACGACCCATGAGCAAGCCCTGTAATGTTTAAAATACTTTATATTCTTCTCTGCTTTCTTTTGAAATAGCATTTTCATTTTTACAGTGTTAGAGGATTCTGGTTTGTTGTGCATCAATATTAAAGCTCAGAACATGGGCATGAAAATATCCATCCTTGAAGAAGGTTCTGGAGTTCAGTTGCCTTAGATGTCTACTTTTCTTACTAGTCCCAGACTGATTTGTTCAAACATTTATGAGGTGATAGAATGATTATTCCAAGTGCAGAAGCAAATCCTACTCCTGATCAGATAAGCATAGTTCCTATTACAGTTTATAAAAACTTTACTAGGATAAGAGAAAGGCAAAATCATTATTCAGAAGTATGTGTTGATTCAATCCCAAACACACACTCAAGATCATTTTTGACAGGCTAGATTTCTAAAAATATTCAGATCTCAGAGCTTCTTTAGTCCTACAAGATAATTCCTAACCAGATTCAGAGCATATGTATGTTATATGAAGATAAACACCTAGACAAATTATGAATGCCCATATCTGATATAAAATTTTGCCCATATACAATTTTCTCCAATGTGACAGAATTAGTACTTATTCAATCTTGTTGATTGTATCATTTTTATTATTGATCTATTACATATTTTGTAACCACTGAAAATCAATACTTCTTGGATGTCTTGTAGAGGTATATTTCAAGTCTACAATATGTTTTATATAGCATAAAGCTTTCACAAAAATTATATCTGATAAGAAAAAAAATTTCCTGTCTTCTGTATGTTTCAGGAATTCTTTGGTTTTATTATCTTCTTAAGTAGATATCTAAAAAATATTAAATTTCTTCCTTATGGCCTGTTTGTATATGCAAATATACACACACACACAAAAATTCTGTACCACAGTGGGTATGTGTGTGTATATATATATATATACACACACACAGGTGTTCTCATCTGTGTGTGCATATATATATATAAATACTTATAAATTTATATGTAAAAGATGTAAAATATACCTTCATTGACATGCTAAAATTCATTCCTACCACATGAAATTAGAGAATAACAAAAAGTTAATAGACTATATCAGCCAAAACTCTATTCTGTCCTTTCATCACCTGATGATGCAGAATATCCTGGAAATATGGCAAATGCCACCTGTGGACAGAATATAATGTCTTCTGGTTGCTAAGACACAACTTGTGAGCACGTTTAAACAGGAGCAATCTGCATAAGCCCTAAACTCAAACACTTAGCCTATTTTATAGTGACAATACCACACGTGTTATATTTTTCATTCCACTTTCCCTTAGATTGAGGATAACATTTAAGACTATAAATTCTTCTATTTATCATTAGTCCATAGACCTAACGTCCATAGTCCAATGGTCTCCTAATTTCTGATAAAATGCAGCAGAAATTTATCATCCTAGTATGCTGCTTCCCTTAATTCCCAACATTTCTCTGGGGCCCTCATAATGTGTCTTTTTTTTCTGCTGCCTTAAATCACACCATTTCCTTAATCTTCAAAAAAACAAAACCAGAACAAACCAGAACTTTGGAAGGACAACTGCCTTTTTAGGCTCATATTTATGCTCCCAAAAATTGTAAATGTTTGGTTCAAGTTCATTGTGTTTGGGTGTGCTCAGAGGCATTTTTTGTTTGTTTTGTTGTTGTTGCTATTTTATCGAGGGGGAGGAGGAGGGTTGTTGTCGGGTTTGAGTTTTTTTGCTTCTTTTCTTGCTCTGTTTGTGTGAGCCAAAGGGTACAATCTCATTAATAACTTACTTTCTCTGTGACCATAATTAAGGGTCACTAAGCCTATCCTGCAGTCCCTGAGGGACAACGGATTTCATAGAATCATAGAATCACTAAGGTTGGAAAGGACCTCTGAGATCATCAAGTTCAAGGCAATCTGAATGAATATGCTATATCTGATTAGATAGAAGGCTTGACCTTGATACAGAGAGGTGTTTTCATGCTCAACTATAGTAATGTTGATACTATACTGTAATTTTCTTATAGAAATACACAGCATTTCAGAGCTTGAACTTAATAATTAGAGGTGCTTGATCCCTGGAGATATATAACCCCACATACACACCTCTGAAGATCGTTCACCATTCAACGTATTCAGAATAAACAGCTGCAAGAAACTGTGGCAACTTTAGGCCATTACCATCAACTGTTTTAAAATTCAAATGTAATCTCATCCTTGCTGATTTAAACAAAAAAATAAACCCAAACCTGGATATTTTTCTAAATGATACTTATAGTTCCTTTGTAAAAGATAGAGAAATGATATGCAATGATTATCATTAGCAAGTTTTTCTGACATTTCTTCATATTTTCTTTCCTCAGAAAAAGTTGCTGAGCTGGTCATAGCCAAAGTAAAGCATTGCTCTGTCCCCTCAGTTGTTGCAAAATCTTGAAGCTGTTGCTATTTTCATGAAGAAAATAGCTCCTGCTTTCACAAATAGTCAAGAAAACTGAGCAAAACACTCACACAAAAAAAGTAAAAGCTTTAAAATCTCTTCTCTGTTACCTACTCACTGATAAAGGAGATGGCTTTCTTATTCCAGATGGAGGATCCAGGCTACAGGCCACCAGTCTGACTTTGGTGATGAGGAAGGTTATGGAGCAGGTCATCTTGAGTCCCATCATGTGGCACATACAAGACAACCAGGTGATCAGGCCTGGTCAACATGGGTTTATGAAAGGCAGGTCCTGCTTGACTAACCTGACTTCCTTCTATGACAAGGTGACCTGCTTAGTGTGTGTGGGAAGGCTGTGAGTATTTTCTACCTAGACTTTAGTAAAGCCTTTGACACTGTTTCCCACAGCAATCTTCTGGAGAAACTGGCTGCTCATGACTTGGATGCAAGCAGTGTATTCTTCTCTGGGCAAAAAACTGTCTGGATGGTGGGGCCCAAAGAGTCGTGGTGAATGAAGTTAAATCCAGCTGGTGACCAGTCACAAGTGGTGTTCCCCAGAGCTCAATACTGGGGCCATCTCTGTTTCTTATCTTTATCGATGATCTGTACAAGGGCACTGATCAGAAACGGTGTGGCCAGCAGGACTAGAGAAGGGATTGTCTCCCTGTACTTGGTACTGGTGAGGCTGCACCTCGAGTGCTGTGTTCAGTCTTGGGTCCCTCACTACAAGAAGGACATTGAGGTGCTGAAACCTGTCCAAGGAAGGACAATGAAACTGGTGAAGGGTTTAGAGCACAAGTCTTAAAAGGAGTGACTCAGGGATCTGGGGTTGTTTAGCCTGGAGAAAAGGGGGCTTAGAGGAGAGACCTTATAGCTCTACATCTACCTGAAAGCAGGTTGTCACAAGGTGGGCATTGGTCTCTTCTTCAAAGTAACAAGTGATAGGATGGGAGGAAATGGCTACGCAGGGAAGTGGTTGAGTCACTATCCCTGGAGGTACTTAGAGGACATGTAGATATGGTGCTTAGGGACATGGTTTAGTGGTGGATTTGGTAGTGTTAGGTTTGTGGTTGGACTTGATGATCTTAAAGGTCTTTTCCAACTTAAATGATTCTATGATTCTGTGACTCTGCTGGAGAATTATGCTCTGTAAGTAGTAATTTTTAATCAAGAAAAGAAATGCCTCAGGTTTTGACAGATGTGGTGCTTTATATTTTTACACCAGTGTTTTCTTAATATAAAATGATTAGGTACATGCCATATTGATTTTTTGAGCCCTGCTATTGTAAAGATTTATGTACATACTTTAAGCACTCTAAGTAGTCTCAATGACTTTGCTGGGAATACTTAGAATGCATACAATTAAACACATGAGATCAAACTCTGGGACAGTACTTTGCATTGTTTCAATCAACTTTAAACACCGCTGTAGCTTTTGAACTCTGCTTATACCTAAGACTTTGTTCTGCAGTTATTCATTTTCTCAAGCTTTGCTGTATATCAAATTTTTCTGCTCCTAAGCAGGGTTATTTCTATATATTTAATCTATATTTGCACTTATCTTGGAATCTTCTTTACTCTTAGTGGTACAAAGAGAGCACAAAGTCAAAGAAAGCAACACCATAAATACATGACACGGAGACAGTTTTTGACCCTGAGGTCTTAAACTTTTGATGTAAGGCAAAGAAGTGACAGAATAAAACTAATTTATTCTGTTTTCTTTTCAAACAGCTACCAGATTATACATAGCCAGTGTCCAAAAGCTGAGCAACATCATATAGCACCAATCTTGCTGTTTATTGAACCTAATGGAGAAGTTTACTCTCCTTCAGTAACAAAGCTTATATATATATATATATATATATGTCATTATTTATTCATCATAAAACAGTATTGTGATGACTGTATTTCAGTCATACAGCTTGAACTGAATTCTTTCAGGAGATTAACATTAATGAGTACTAAGGTATAGTAACATAAGTGCAATAGCAAAATAAACTATTGATACATCTTAAATTTCTCACCCTTATTAGATTTAGAAACATTAACCATCTTTGCCACTTCAGTCAGCTTGATCACACAAAACATTTCATTTCAACATTTTATTCTCTTTAGTCAATCACATTAGGCACCTCAAACACAGGGAAGAATAGTCCAGATTCTGTGGAATTAGGTAGCTGTACAAGAAAGAGTGTAAAATAGACTGTTCTATGAGTTTTCTGTATTCTAATTATTTGTTAAAACACAAGACTATAACGATGAACCTGTTGTGAACACTTTATATAGAAATATCAGAACTAAAATTTATAGTGACTTTTTTTCCAGTTGTAAGAGAGAACAACGGTATCTTAACAGATACTTTAGCCACTGGATAGCAATCATTATGAAGCTGTTTCTGAAACATGTCATATTTGCATATAGTTCTGCAGTTACTGTCCTTATCCACAGAGAATTCATGAAAAAAAAAATCATAATAAAATAAACTTTGCTTCCTAAAAGCAAATTTCTTTGCTGTTTGCAAAAAAATGTAATCTTAGATATGTTTGTATGATTCCTTTTAAGTCAGTAGACGCATTGCACATGTTTGTAAGAGCTAACATTGTGCCAGATTTGAGACCATGAATTTGATTTTGCATTTGTTAATGGTGGTATTGCAACAGCATCAGTTGTTGTCAATTACACATTACGCCTATTAAATTGTCTTCAAAAATAACAAATAATAGTCCTAATTATACTGCTATCAAAGTCAATATTAAATCATTACCAACATAATTATAGATAGGATTATATCCAAAAAAAGGAAGAAGCTTTCCTTGCTTCCCCCTCCCTTTTTTTTTAAATGTGTTTGTGTTTAATATAGAAATTATATTTTCCATAACAGAACCAAAATCCCCACTTCTTTTCCTCCCAGATCAACGTTAAAAAGGAAGTACTACAGGATGTCACATGTTTCTTTATAATGCAAGGAAATCATGACTCTCCATATAAATAGTAATATAAAAAGGAACAAAATCTATCTTTTCTGGGTTTGATGATTCAGCTGTAACCAACACAAAAGGTAACAGGAGGGCAGATCACCTTATTAGCATAGTTCAAAATTTAAAGGCTTTCTTTCACCAGTCAATTTATATTTTGGCAAGATGCACAACTCCAATTTCATCATAAGAAACACGTAAGAAATAGGTTTTATTTAAAAAGTTCTGCTTCCAAAGTAAAGAGTCATGGTCTCACATAAGCTTAGAAAAAAAAAAAAAGAGATCTTGCCCACTTATTCCTGACCAACAAGGTCCCATGACATTCCCAGGCCTCACTATCCTTAGAACTGGAAAGTTTTTCCTTTGTCATCGTCATCATCGTCTTCTTCTTCTTTGTAATTTGAGTTTCTTTCATCGCAAGTTGATCTATACTTTTTGTCGTAGCAGCAGCAGACATCAAGAATAAGCAGCTGCTTTGTGAATATCCAAGAAGTGTTGTCATGTTTCCATTCAAGCTTTTCTTCTTTAGGCTAATAACATTGCTGTCAATTGCTCCTCATCTGTTCAAATGTTCTGCAATGGATGTCCAGTCTGTTGTTCATTCCTCTGCATTTATGGGAAACAAAAGTGTGGAATTTTGCATACATTTTTACTGCATTGCCTATTAAACTTTGTTTTCAGTCTTTTTTTTACATCTGTTAAAACATCTTTGCACGGCAATTCTGTCCTTCAGCATTGCTACTGACCTTCCTAGTCTCCCTGTACCTGGAAATTTAGTACAACAGAAAGCAAGTGAGAGATAAAGCCAGCAAAATGAGATCCAAGACAGAACCTTGAGTAGCATCACTCAAATTTCAGTTTTACAGTGGGTGACTAGAAACCCTTCTCTGTTTCGCACACTTGCTTACAAGGCTTATGTTATGGTTTAACCCCAGAAAGTAACTGAGCACCACACAGCCACCCACTTACACCTCCCCACAAGGGAATGGCAAGGAGAAGGGGGGCGGAAACCAAACCAAAAATTCATGGGTTGAGATAAACAATTTAATAGGTTAACAAAGGAAGACAATAATGATGACGATGACAGTGATGATGATGATGATGATGATATATAAAACAAGTGATGCACAAATGCAATTGCTCAAAATGGCAGGGAAAAAAAACCCAACCACCTGATGCCCAGTCTGTTTCTGAGTAGTGAATCTGCCTCCCGGCTTTCTTCGCCAGTTATATCCGAAGCACGACGCTATATGGCAGGGAATGTCCCTCTGGCCCGCCTGGGCTAGCTGTCCTGGCTGTGCTCTCCCAGCTTCTGGTGCTCCTGGCAGGGCCTGAGAAGCTGAAAAGACCATGACTGAATGTAGATACTGCAAGAGCCCAATAACAACTAAAAACATCAGTGTGTTATCAACATTGTTCTCATACGAAATTGACTCTATCCCAGCTGAAACCAGGATAGTTTAACACAGAATAGATCTGAGATTCAAATTATGTAACAACTATTTCTTCACTGCCTAAAAAGTTTGTTGTCTTGACATGAGAAGAAATTAAATCAACTTAGCATAATATGTTTTCGACAAACCATGTTGATATTACGTATCTCCTTGTTATATATGCTAAAAGTTATTTCCCTAGTTGTCTGAAAAAAAGCCTTTTTATCTGAACTTTCTAGTGCAATGGGCATCCCCAGTGCAGGCATCTCCAAACCGTGTTGCTCTGCAATTTTCTTATTATTTTATTGCTTTACATTAGTCACTGCTAATGACAAATAGAAAGTAAAGCAGAGGTCAACACTGTGCTCAACTCATGGAACATTTAGCACCATCCTACAAAAATCTTAGCAAAACCCTGCATTTTTATGTTCTGTGACAAATACTATATGAGGATGCAGAGATTTGAAGTTACTTGCTTCATTGTTTGGAATGTATCACCCATCATATACCATACTGTCATATGAAGGATGGGGATTCATCTCACCTAATAATAGAATTTTTAAAATGTGGCATCTAGGCTCCCTCTATAGGCACTTGAGAGAGAGAGGTGCCTCTCCAGAGATTCAACACTCAGATTTACACCTCAATTGCTCATCTCCATTGACCAGAGAAGTATTTTTTATATGATATTTGATGGAAAGGTCAGAGAAATGAGTGTTAAGATGTAATGTGAAAGGTAGTACTTATCTCAGTTGATACAAGATCTAAATGTTCACTGGAACTACATATAGTATTTAGGCATTCCTAGACTTCCTTTGTCATTTTGAGGGAACTTGTGGGCGCCACAGTACAAATTCATGAAAATATCCTTTAATATGGTAAAAAAGCATATGTTCATGAAATAGAATGAAGATGATAGTTTTTTGAAAATTCATAAAGAAAATCAGATGTGGATTCAATTTTTAAATTACTCAGAAATCTGAAAAAAAAGACAAAAAACCAAAAAAAACCAAACAAAACCCAAACCCCTTACTATTTATTGTATCTTCTATACTCTGTGTTGGACATTTTCTCTTACATCTACAATTTGAAATTTTATGTCCATTCACGTATTTGCATTTTACAAGATCTGTTCCTACTCAAAAGAACTTTGACCTCAAAATGTCAATATTAGTAAACGCAAGGACTTAGATATACATTTTTTATACATCACTGTTAAAAGATTTGTCTATGTTTCTTAAAAAGCTTCACAGCTATTTTGTTGCTTTGTAATGAAGAATTAAAATACTCTTTATCTTCTCCATGGCACTAGTCATCTGTGTTCAGTAATAATTTGAAGCAGTTTTGAGGGAATCATGCAGAACACTGTTACCATGACTTGTACACACACTGTCATACTGCATTCCGAAAACTAAACAAGAACAGAAAAATGCTGTTCACAGAGTTGCTCATATTTGATAGAGTGGCCAGTGTTGGAAATACAACAATTTCTGTTAAAATGAATATTGTAGGACTATGTTTTAAAATAAAAGTACAGTGCATTTTGAATCTACTTCTTTAGAAATCTTAGAGAAAAATCTGGGAATCTTGAAGTGCCCACCATAGTTTAATTCAGGATCCTCTCATAATGCTGTGCCAGACTCCTCTGTTTCTTTTCCTTGGTGCATTTAGTTTTGTAAAACTTGCAGTATAATATTAATAAATTATATAAAGTAAGAAACAGAGGAGAAAAGCTATTAAAACATTTATGCCACATAAAACTTAAACATTAAGTAGATAGAAATAATACAAAGTTCTCTTATAGCAATTTTTTCAGGTTTTCCCACTAGAAGAAGTTTCAGAGAAATCTTCCAAGTAGTCTTGTATTTGAATCAAAGTTTTCTGGTAGCTTCGGGTATCTGCTTTCCACTATGTCCTGGTTTCAGCTGAGAGAGAGTTAATTTTCTTCAAGAAAGTCAGTATGGGGCTGTGTTTTGGGTTTGTGCTGGAAGCAGCGCTGGTAGTGCAGAGATGTTTTTGCTGTTGCTGAGCGATGCTCACACAGAGCCAAGGCCTTTGCTGCTTCTCGCACCGCCCCGCCGGCGGGATGGCTGGGGGTGCGCGGGGAGTTGGGAGGGGACAGACAGGGCAGCTGACCCCAACTGACCAAAGGGATATTCCATACCATATGACATCATGCTCAGTTTATAAGGGGCTTGGGAGGAAGAAGAAGGGGGGGCAGCGGCATTCGAAGTGATGCCGTTTGTCTTCCCAAGTCACCATTACATGTGACAGAGCCCTGCTGCCCTGGGGATGGCCAAACACCTGCTTGCCATGGGGAGCGGTGAATTAATTCCTTGTTTTGCTTTGCTTATGCACGCGGCTTTTGCTTCACTGATTAAACTCTTGTATCTGAACCCACGAGTTTTCTCACTTTCGCTCTTCCGATTCTCTCCCCCTTTTCCAATGAGGGGGACTGACCGAGCGTTTATGTGGTGCCCAGCCAACGGCTAGAGTAAAACCACGACACACTAGTTTTTGGAATATTTACCAGTCTGTAGCCTTCATCATATTATTTAGAGAATACAATTGAAATGTCGCTCATTAATCTGATATATGCAATCTGTTTTTTGAAAATTGTAATAGAAAATACTTAAATTATATAGTCTTCAAAGTATACTTAGATATACTTGTTCAGTTTTACCAATTCTTGGTTGAAATTTGAGAAAAAATTTACATGAGGGAAAATATTCCCGCTCATATGTGTGGTTGCAGGTAACTGCTGTGAACGTTTTGGTTTACACGTGTCTATTAAGGACTTGATACTCTTGTGTAGTTGTTTCTACCTGTGCAAAGCAAATATTGACTACTATCACTCTCACCAAGAAGTACTTTGCACAAAAGGCACACCAGCAGAAATCAGGCATATATTACTGGTATGAGGTCTGCTGAATCAAGTGAAACCACTGCTAGATTAAGCAACTTTTGGCTATGGCTGTAGATGTCAAAATCTAGTTCACTCTGACTTCATTTTTTCTCCTGTGCACGTTTACTTTTACTTTGCATCACCAGAACAGTATATATCAGCCTGAGACTATAGGTAAGTCTGGACTACATTTTTAGAAATGGTGTTACTAAAGAAGACGTAGTCCATCACAGGAATGTATTATCTATTTTCCCTTCAAAGACTCTTTGACCTAGTTTTGTAACCTTTACTCACAACCTTAAAGAGATCTTGGCCTTCATAAGGAGTGACGAATCAGAGCTGGTTGTTTTGGTCCAACAAAAGACTAATCTTGCCTCTAAAACATTCCTTCTTTATTTATCCTTTTTCTGAAGGAATGCTAATTGAAGGAATGATTATTTTTTTTAAAGTAAATTATTGATTTACTGATTTTAAATTCAGGCTGATACTTTGGAGGATATTCAATATCTTGTAACTAACAGATTTAAAAATTTTGCTTGGAAAGCTGGTACCTGAATAGAAGTATGGATCTTCTGCTTGCCTGGAAAGGGAAACATATTGTACTTTAGCTAGTCAACTATTTTATCAGCAGTATAATTAAACAATTTACTACTGTATATTTCATACCTGTAACTTCTAAGTTATCTTTGAAAGCATACACCATTCAGCAGTCCTAAGATTTATCTCTGTGTGTGGTAATAAAACAAAAAGTTCACCTTAGGTAATGGTTACTCTCCCTCTGTTTTTGTAGAGGCTAGCTGAAGACAGTGCTTATCTGAACATCTTTTTTCAAGGAAGAGGACTTTTAAAGGGGTGTAGGTACCATTGATGTTAAGCAATGTCATGTAAAAGGGTCTGATGTGTGACTGAGGGAGGCCCTCCCATTGAGTCATGAAGTTCAGAAAGGACCCCCTTGCTTTCTAAACTCCTTCTCAGAGAGGACCCTAGGTGTGGCTAGGTCTAGTCTTAGTCCCAGACTTGGTCAATGGTTTACATCTGAAGGATTACGTATGTAGCCACATATCAGAGTAAATGTTTGCCTATCAGAACCCCCTAAAGGACTTTAACTGAGACAGGTTCACAAAGATGAAAAAGATAGTTAATTTATTAAGGCAACAGATATATAAAGTTTGGAATTGCTGTTGATAAATACACTTACTGCAGTAGTGCTAATATACAGTGATAGTGCTTGCAAAATGCTGCCCCAGGTATTCTTCACCATAAGGTGAAGGTGCAGTGCTTACCAAGAAGGTGTCCCTATCTTAGATGGGGGAGAAGGAGCACAGCCCAACGACTGTCTCTTCGGGGTATTCAATCTCAGTATCCTTTATATCCTAATCTTAGCTGTTCCCCTCCCTGGGGTGATGTTTAACATGATTTGGGTGAGTAGTATAGTCATATATGTTTAACATGTACTTCTTTAAGCTCATGATCATATTCAGGGGTGTTAACTTTAATATTAATTTCACAGATAATCAAGCAAAAGGTTTCACTCCAGGCACTGTGGTCTTCAGGATTCTGTGTAGAAATCATTCATCTGCTTATTCCACATTCTTTAGTCAAAACAGGATCATTCTGCCACTGTAAGACTCTCTCCTTTGGCTGTTTTTCATGCCAGCCTGGTGGATCTCCATCCACAATCTTTGCATAAGAGATAAATGGACGCTAACATTCTTGACCTCTTACGTTCTATTCTCACAAGCACAAAAAACCATGGAGTTCCAGTACAAAGGAGAGCAGAGAAAAAAATACCAGCTATATCAGAGTACAGCCGGTGCTTACTTGTTTAAAAACACTAACTCTTCTATGTGAAAAAAGGGTGAAACATATCAAGCTCAAGAGCTTTTAAGGTTTTAAGAAAGAATGCATTACTTGAGAAGGAGCATTTGATTATGTAAGTGAAAAGCATATTACAGTTCTTATTAAAAAAAAAAGGGTTAGGACATTGTTAACATCTGGCTCCACCATTTTTTTTGGATTTTTTTTTTTTAGGTAAATAATATTTTCCTTTCATATTTGAGAAGCTAGGAGATGGGAAGAGTCAATTTATGATAAAAGCTGTAAGAGAAGGACAGTGAGTTATAATTCATTAGGAATATAAAAACCATTCAGGCTTGCAACAGGATGATTCTATAACCAAGAAGTACTTTTGCATGAACGCTCTCTCCTAAACAGCTCCTATGGTGTGAAGGAGAGACAATTTTTTGCTGGTCAACTTTTCAGGCTTTTAGGAGAAATGCTAAAGCAAAACCCATTCCAGAAATTTGACAGTGTCTATCTAGTAGCTCATTCTCAAAACATTTCATCTTGTAAGGTTTTTCCAGCCCCCAGATGCCCTGGTTATTTTTCAGCAGCATTATTCCTTACAGTTTTCACTGCAGCCATGCAACCTACATACTTTAGAAAACTAGAACAAATAAATGCTCAGCCTTCTTTTTTTTTCCGCCTTACAAAAATAAGATATACAACTCTTAGTGGGACTTGTTTCAATGAAAGATTTTGGCTATTAAACTTCACCAATTTTAAACCTGTTGAAAGTCAGAAGTTCAGAATAGAAAAGGAATGGCATAGACTTCCTAATTTTTTTTTTAAATAAATAAAGGAACCAATGTCTTTTTAAAAAGAGACTGATGTTACAGGCCTGCAAAGTTTGAGTTGTCCTGGGTCTGGCCAGGCCGGGGTTAATGCTCAGGCCCGGGCCAGGTGAGCCGGGCCGGGCTGGCCGCTATTCCACACCACGTGACGTCACGCCCCTATAAAGGGACTGGCCGGGAGGGGCCCGGGGCTGCTCCGGGACGGTCTCGCTGCGGGCTGCGCCTCTGGTCCGTCTGGTCTGTCGGGTCGTCGGTCGGTAAAGTACTGCGTTTGTTACCGCGGTTGTTTACATCCCGGGATAATTATTGCAGCCCTATTGTCATTTCCCCTCTCCCTTTGTCGGCCCATTAAACGGCCGTTATCTCAACTCGAAGCCATTTGCCCTTTTGTTGCCTCATTCTGCCCCGTGTTTTGCTGCCGGGGCGGTGAGCGAGCGGCTGCGTGGGGCTCGGCTGCCGGCTGGGGCTGAACCGTGACAGAGTTTAGAGTTAAATCTGTGCATAATTATCAGTTTCATTGTAATAATTGATTCTATCTCCATTCACAATGAAGACCTGTGTTGAGACAATGGTTACAGAAAGTTGGAAACAGGATGTTTGAACAAGAGCTACTGGCCAAGTCATCTTAACAAAACTATGAAATAAATTGACCTAAGTGGAGATGGAATAGAAGCAAAAGTTTCTCTTGTTACTGTGAAAATAATAATAAAAGGAAATATTTTAGAGTGAACTAAAGGTCTTTAAGATTTTGTCATGCTGATTTTTAGAATTAGATGCTTATGTTTACTAGAAAAAGCTAGGTATACAAGTGAGGAACCAAATCCTTCAAAAGTCTTTCTCATACCCTTAAGAACCAGGCTGACTTACTCCAAACCGTTAACAAGTCTTAGATCTAAATAGCTGCTTATTTTCATATGCTTACTTGCATTATAGATAATGTTTCTTATAACTGTTTGTAAATGCAAAAGACACAAACACAAGAAAAACCATGAAAATTAAAATAATGATATGTTTCTATCAAAAAAAAAAAAAGAATGAAAGAGAGAGAATTGAAATGCTCCCTAAAATTAGTAGCTGGTATTTCAAAGTGATTGTTAGAAAGATGAATGAAAGTTGAAGGAAGATAGGAGGCAGGCGCTGATCTTTTAAGTAATCTGCATATAATATTGCTCTACCTTGATAGACTTATAGTGCAGAAAATAACCTAGCACTCAAAAATCTTGTATGTCTGCACAATGCATTCTAAAGCAGGATGACCACATTAACAAGACCATGCAGCAAAACTAATAGAGTCTATTTCTCATCAGAACTAATTAACCTGTGGATGGTACTGCAACAATTCAACTGTCCTGCTTCTGTATCAGGTTATGCAGAAGTATCTCTGTAGCAGCACAGACAACAGAGGCAGCCAACCAAGGCAGTAGTTTTTGCAGCAGTCTCTGGATTCTCCTGTGGGAGGAACAACCCCATGCATCATGTCCTGGTGGACACAAATTTGAACACGAGCCAGCAATGTGCTCTTTCAGCAAAGATGACTAATGGTATCCCAGGATGCATTAGACAAAGTGCTGTCAGAGGATGTAAGGAGGTGATCCTTCCCTTATACCCAGCACTGGTGATGCCACACCTGGAGTACTGTGTCCAACTCTGGACTCTTCAGCACAAGAGAGGCATGGACATACTGGATAAAGTCCAACAAAGCGCCTGGAGCACCTCTCTTATAAGGAAAGGCTTAGACAGCTGGAACTGTTTAGCCTGGACAAGAGAAAGCTGAGGGGGGAATCTCATCAATGTAGAAAAATAAGTGAAAGGAGGAGTCCTGGTTTTGACAGAAATAGAGTTAATTTTCTTTTTGACAACTGATCTAGTGCTGTGTTTTGGGTTTAGGATGAGAATAATGTTGATAACACACTGATGGTTTTACTTCTTGCCAGGCAGTCAA
Source organism: Psophia crepitans (assembly GCA_013399095.1). Taxonomy (NCBI): domain Eukaryota; kingdom Metazoa; phylum Chordata; class Aves; order Gruiformes; family Psophiidae; genus Psophia; species Psophia crepitans. The sequence continues at coordinate 332,311 of VWZZ01005305.1, read as the reverse complement.
GGATTTTTCAGCTTCTCATGCTGCCCCGCCGAGGAGAACGTGGGGGGCACCCAAAAATCTGTGAAGGGACACAGCCAGAGCAGCTGACCCAAACTGGCCAAAGAGATATTTCGTACCATACAATGTCATGTTCTGTTTATAACTGGGCAGTTGGAAGCATGGCATGACAGCTGGGGATCTTGCACAGTGTGGGGCCCTTGCTCAGCATCGATTTTGGAGTGACAGTGTTTGTCTTCCCAAGCAAGCATTACACGTCATGGAGCCCTGCTTTCCTGGGGATGGCTGAACCCCTGTCCGCCCTTGGGAAGCGGGGAATGAATTCCTTGTCTTGTTTTGCTTGTGCATGTGGGCTGGGAGGCTGGGCAGTTGGGGGTTTTGTGTAGCATTGACTTCAGGTAATAAGAAATTGTGCTGTTCATCACTTGTTTTCTACATTACTATTATAATTATTATTATTATCCTTTTTTTTGTGTGCCCTATTAAACTTCTTTTTTATCTCAACCCATGAGTTTTCTCACTTTCACTATTCCAATTCTCTCCTCCATCCTCCCTGGGGAGAGTGAGCAAGCAGCTGCGTGGTGCTTAGTTGCCAGCCAGGGCTAAACTGCAACAGGAGGGTGCAGTGAGGGCAGAGCCACAGATAAAACTATGCAAGTTATCACATGCTGTGAGAATTAAAATTCAAGCTTTATTTTCTGCATCCATTATTCACTTTTAAACATTAACTATTGTCTCAGCTCTATGGCTCTTTGATGCAGTGTTTTGCTATAGGGTAAGTGTAGTAATTTACATCATACTTTCAAGCTCAAAATGCTTCTGTTTCATTATAATAATGAATGTTTTTGTAATTTTAAAATTACATACCAAACATTTATTTTGCTGAACTTTTCATAAGATAGATCTAATTAAGACAAGCAGAAATCAAAGATTCAAAAAAGATTTATCAGCTTTTTCAGATAAAGCAGAATACTTTCAGATACTTAAGTTCATAATACTTTCCTGTGTAATTTTATCTCAATTTGGTCTTCTTTCTATGTCCTCTAGTACCCGTTTGTGTTCCATCTAATGCCACAAGACAAGTCAGTGTGATTCTAGAGATGTGAAATGAATCTTAAATAGAAAATCTTTTTTTCATCCAGACCCTTTTTAATGTAAAACTAACTAAATATCATTAATAAAATGTTCATTAATAAAAAACAACTGTTAATGTAGCACTTATTTGCAATTTCATTAGAAAGATAGAAAATAGCCTGCTCACAAACAGATAATGCAGAATAACACAGGGTCTTTGTGGTGTTTTTTTTAATACTTTGCCACTTAAATTTTGCCTGTGTTTTCTTTACCGTATAAAATCAAGATATATTTCTGAGTCACTGAATCTCTTCTTTTTCCTCTGTCTACCTTTCTTTTCCTTCTTATATCACCTTTCTTTGTCTGCCATTATCTAGTTTTTAAAACCATATGATTCTTGACCCTTCATTAATTGAGGGACATGCAAAACACTGACAACATGCTCTGTCATTGTGGAAAAAAGCAAGCAAGCAAAAGAAAATATAACTATAGTATAGCTTTCCTTCCTTGATTACTGTAAAAAAAAAAAATTGAATAAATATAAACACTTGCAAAACCAAACACGGAAAATTAAACATCCCTGCTTTTTATTTCTTTCTACTGTGTTCTGGGGAGGGGAACAGGTCTGCAGTGTTAGATTTACAGCTGTTTCCTCTTTTTTCTTCCCTTGAGACTCTGTAACACAGTTTGTCTCATCAGTTTAACACGGTAGGCAACTTATGAATACTCAGCACTCAGTTTTACTTGTTTTTAAACATTTTGCCTAAGTGGTGCCTAGTGCTAATACACATTTTAGATCAACTAACTGTGACTTCTCTGCTTATGACTGCGGGGCCAAAGTCATAGCATTTATAAAGCCTGAGAAACTGTGCTTTGTGACTGAATGTAGGGAAGAGTTGAAAAGGTGAAATTCTACCTCCAAATTAGGTTTAAAGTGTGATTCTATAATACAGAAGTGCTTTCATCCGCTCAACCCTCTCACCCCTACGAATCCCCTGTTGTCAGTCTGGCATGTGAATTGTGCACAAAGCCTACCCTCCATTACATTACAGATCCCAAATTAAGTTCACATGACCTGAAGAGATGTGAGTCAGCTCTTTGCACCAAGCAACGAAGTTCAAGCCACCCATGTACAATCTAATTATTCAGTATGTACAGGACAACTCATCTGAATAAGGACATCTGTCGAGAGCTGGATTTTACTGACCAGGACTATTAGATTACTTCTCCGGACTGAAATCTTTCTAACTAATAAAGTACCAAGAATATCTAGGGACTTACTTATAAAATCAATAATCTTTTGATTAGTTTAGTTAGTGTTAGCATTTCTCTTTTTTTGCATTCAAATTATCTTTTAACCCACTACATGTTCTATATGATCTATTTTTAGCATGCTAATTCCTCTTAAGAAGATGTTGGACATAGGAAAAAAATACAGAAATCACTTTGTTAACATAAAAAAAATAAAGTTGGCCTGATTTTCACAGAAGATTTTGCAAGGAATTTTTTTTTTTTTAAAAGAGAGTAGAACCAATAAGATGTGCTACCCTTACTATAAGCATAAATAAGGCTGTTTTTTCAAACATCAGTAAAGCAAAATAAAACACAAAAGTCAGTTATTAACACTTTAGCAGCAGAAGTGGAAAATTTTGTATTAGAGCTTTTCTGTGCTGCCAGTGTTCTCCCCAGGCACCTCAAATATTCATACATGAGAAATGAGTCCACCTCCACCTGTTTCCCAGCTCCTGAGGTTTTTTGAACATCAGACTATATGGTAGGAGCTCTAGCCACTGAATGCTGACAGTACCAGCGGAAGAGACAATGAAGAAAGTTTTCTGTTTCCAAAATATAGTGCAATCTTGTTGTGCAGGTGACTGAGATTTAAAAGTCATCCGGACATATCTATATGAGGACTGATCTAAAAGACAAATTATGTACAACAGACTAGGCAAGAAAGTAACTTAGTATACGTTGTGTTGTCTTTTCTTCCATAATTTTAATTATTTTATTTTAATAAAATATTATTTAATAAAATAATATTAATTATTTAAAATAAATAAGCTGTTGACCTTTTTTAAAAGACCCATAACCTAAAGAATCTTAACTGGCTGAACTTTAGATTAATTGCATTTATTAGAGCAATAGAAACCATTTTAAAATGGTTTCTAAACTCTCAGGACACATATTTAATTACTACTGTTTTCTAACTGCAATTTGTAGATTTGTGTACTCAGGCCTACACTATTAATTCATATGAGTAATCTTTAGACTGTTCACTTTAAACACTGCCTGAATTTCCTTTGAGTGAAGAGTAGGTTAATTTAGAATCATTCAAGTATTCCTCATCTTAGTTGGTTGTTCATATTTTAATGTCCATAGATCTCTAATTTCCACTGACATCTTACAAGCTACAGTACACTTGACAGTAAGCCAACACAATAACCCTCTTGAAGACTTCCAAGATATATTCTGCAGCCAGAAACTTTATATCAGTAATTCATACCTATGAGAATTTACGTACCATGAAAATGCATACAACTTCAGCTGAAATCAAATGTTAAGCCATCTGCAGAAGAGATGCATAATTTCACTGTTTCTATTGTTATTCAACAAAATAAAATATGTACTCAATGACAAATGTGAAAGCTTTGAAAAGATTTAAAAATAGAAGTTTGGCTTAGTTTCTTTTCACAGTCTTTGAAAAGGAATAGGAGGTCTCTGTTGATGACAGAAAAGCAAATGTCACAGCCTTCTTCAAAAAAGGCCAAAAGGTCAACCCCAGGATGGTCAGACTCATTTCAGTTCCTGGGAAAGTCAGAAAATGAGTCCTCTTGGAGCACATTTCTGGACATATGAAGTTAAATAGTAAATCCAGTATGGATTTACCAAGAGTAATTTTGCTTAACCAACCTCGTCGTCTTCTATCATAAAATGACTAGATTTGTGGATATGGGGACGGTTGTGGATGTTATCTGCATAGATTTTAGCAAGATTTTGACACTGTTGTCCATGATATTGAAGATGGGATGTTACAGTCCACATGGCTAGACAACCAGATGAATCAAATATGTTTGGATGATATGGCTTAGAATGTGATTAATGGGTCATACTTTCTTTGAATACCTGTGACAAGTGGACTGCCACAGGGGTCTGCACCAGGACCTTTCTCTTTAAAATCTCTATCAGTGATGAGCAGGAGGTGACAGAGCGCACTCTCATCAACTTTGTAAATGATGCCCAGTTAGGGATACGAGTCAAAACACTCAAGGACAGGGGTCCAAACATACTGAGGAAATGGGCCACTAGGAACATTATGAAATTCAGCAGGGACAAATGTCAGGGTCTTCAGAGCTCAATAAATTTTTTCCAGCCCCTGTAACAGCACTGTCTGGAGATGGAGAGGCCATTAAGCAGCTCTGCAGGAAAGAACCTGGGATGGAGTGGGCAGCAAGATTAAAATGACCCCATGGTGCATCCTGGGTGCAAAGGCAGCCAACAGCCTCCTTGGCTGTATGAACAGTGGCATAGCCTGTAGATCAAGGGAATAGCTTGAGTCCGTTTGCATGACACTCACCAGACAACACCTACATATTGCATCTGTTTTTTCCCCATTTTTTTCTGACAGGAAAGACATGAGCAAACTGGAGCGAACTCACCAGAGGCCCTCCAAGGTTGTGAGGGGGTGGAGCACTTGCTCTGTGAGGAGAGACTGAGGGACCTGAGCTGGGTCTGCCTGGAGAAGGGACAGCTTCAGTGCACCAAACAGATCCCACAGGGGTCATCAAGAAATGGAACCAGGCTCCTCACAGAAGTTCAGGGAGGGAGGGCAAGAAACAACAGGTGTACACCAAGACAAGACAGTTTCAGACTAGATCTAATGAGAAACTTTTTCCTCATGAGGACAGTGAGGTAGTAGAGTAGGTTGGTCTGAAAGCTGTGCTATCTCTGTCCTTGGAGAATTTAAAGTCACAACTGAGCAGCATGGTCTCACTCCATAGCTGGCCCTCCTTTGGGCTGTGGTGTGGCCTAGAGATCTCCTAAGGTCCCTGACAGACTCATTTGTCCCTTGGGATCATAGAAAACAAAGATATTCATTGGGTATTGGTGATCATGTATTCTGAGATACAGAGAAATGACACAAGGAACCACAGAGTCACTGGAGCTTAAAGGAAGAATAAATAAGACTGGAAATAGGATAAATGACATGCATAAATGGTTATTTTCATAGCATTGGAGAGAGAGAGAGAAATGAATACAGATAATTACATTTAGAATTTTGCAATATATATGAAGTACTCAGCACTCACCCAAAGAAATACTGCATATTTTCTAGTGTAAAATGTGCTCTGTGATTGCAGAAAATTATCCTCCTTTCAATTTCAGTTCAAAGTTATGCATTGTACTCCCATATGGATATGTGCCCAATGTTGAAGACATTGTAAGAGTATATGATTTCTAAAAAATATTATTTTGCTTTATCTGGCACAGGTGTTGAACTTTAACTGGTTTTCATCTGTGCTTTTTAGTTATCTAATTTTTGTAACTGAAATTTGTGCTACATGACTGTCTGAAGACCAGTGGACCACAACAGATATGGCCCTTCACAAAAACAGTAGTTTATTGCATAAGAACCTGTTTCATTTTAACATGAAGGGGAGAATAGCTTGGCAGGATACCGAGATTGATTGATCCTGGAAAGATTTTGGGTTTTCTTGTGAACAGTTGGATTGGTAACACAGACAGATGGATGGTTACTGCAAAGAGTTGGTGTGTTGCTAAGGAGAGTTGGAATGGTATGCCGGACAGGTGTCAAATTTGTGAACTGCTGTTCAGAATAGATGTTGCATTATCTACATACATATATATATATATATGGACAATGGACATGTATCTAGATATATATTCATTGCTACCTTCACACTCGGTGTTGTAATCACACACACATTTTCATTTCATCCAGAATGTAAAGGCCACATTACTAAAAGCACTTTTTGACAAAAAAACAGGACAGACAGAATTCAGAAGATGACATTCTCTGTGAGAATAGGAACTGCACCAATTTCAGTATGTACTGATATCCCACTCAAATTTTATTATGATGTCTTAATTATCATTTAAGGTAATAAAGCTCTTATGCTGCATGTGAATTGATTTCACTATGATAGAGATCCATAATGAAGAACAAATAATAATTATTGCATTCTATGTAGCACTACAAAAGGCAAATTTTGACTGACGATGGTGACTGGGACCTGGGAGTCCTGGTGGACAAGTTGTCCATGAGCCAGCAATGTGCTCTTGTGGCCAAGAAGGCCAATGGTATCCTGGGGTGTGGCCAGCAGGTCAAGGAAGGTTATCCCCCCCCTCTACTCTGCCCTGCGGAGGCCACCTCTGGAGTACTGTGTCCAGTTCTGGGCTTCCCAGTTCAAGAATGACAGGGAACTACTGGAGAGAGTCCAGTGGAGGGCTGCCAAGATGGTGAGGGGGCTGGAGCATCTCTCATATGAGGAAAGGCTGAGAGAGCTGGGTCTGTTTAGCCTAGACAAGAGAAGACTGAGAGGGAATCTCATCAATGCTTATAAATATCTAAAGGGTGGATGTCAAGAGGATGGGACCAGTCTCCATTGAGTGGTGCCCAGTGACAGGACAAGGGGCAATGGGCACAAACTGGAACACAGGAAGTTCCATCTGAAGAAAAGCTTTTTCACTCTGAGGATGATGGAGCACTGGCACAGTCTGCCCAGAGAGGGTGTGGAGATACTCAAAACCGGCCTGGATGCAATCCTGTCAAACATTCTGTAGCTGAATCTGCTTCAGCAGAGAGGCTGGACTACATGATCTCCAGAGGTCCCTATCAACCCCTACCGTTCTGTGATTCTGTCCCTTACATGGAGTGCAGTCCTTCATGAACAGACTGCTCCAGTGTGGGTCCCCTATAGGGTCATAAGTCCTGCCAGCAAATTTGCTCCAACATGGGCTCTTCTTTCCACACAGCGACAGGTCCTGCCAGAAGCCTGATCCAGTGCAGGCTTCCTATGGGGTCACAACATCCTTCACGTGCCTCCACCAGCTCTATTGTGGGGTCCTCCATGGGCTACAGGTGGACATCTGCTCCATCATCATCCTTCATGGACTGCAGGGGGATAATCTGCCTCACCATGGTCTTCTCCATGGGCTGCAGGGAAATCTCTGCTCTGGCACCTGGAGCACCTCCTTCCCCTCCTTCTTCACTGACCTTGGTGTCTGAAGAGTTGTTCCTCTCACATGTTCACTCTCACACCTTTCTTCTGGTTATTGTTGCACAACAATTTTCTACCCCTTCTTAACTATGTTTTCCCAGAGACATTACCATCATCAGTGATGGGCTTGGCTTTGGCCAGCAGCAGGTCTTGTCTTAGAGCTGACTGGCATTGACTCTATTGGACATGGGCGAAGCTTCTAGGAACTTCTCACAGAAGCCTCCCTTATAGTTCACCCACTACTAGAACCTTGCCATGCAAACCCTAGACTTGTTTATAACAAGTGAATGCAAATTCTAATAGTAATTTTAAAAAATTCTGTTTAATAGCCACAGTTACGGTTTTTCTAGCCTGCCATAACACTATATAAACAAAGAATAATTCAGTAAGTCTATACGTAACTAAACATCGCTCAACACTATAGCTAGGTTATATCATTATATCTCCAGTGGTCAGTAACTATCCTCTCACAAAATACAGGTGTTGATTTCCGCATATTCTGTACATTTAAATATTTGCATAATGTAAAAGTAAAATGGCCCGTGTAACCATACACTGTGCCAGATGATGTACTTTTATGGAAAAAAATAATGTCTTGCTCAGTTTACAGAATATGTTGAATTTTCAGACCTGTCTTTTATTTAAAAGATTTTGGGTTGTGGTTTTTTTTTTCAGTATTCTTAATCATAAATTGTAGTGCTAGATATCACATTAAGAAGGGGTCAGTCTAGAATATTCTTTAGATTATTATGTCTTGCTACCTTCGCTGCTCCCGACTGACTTTACAGAAAACTTATAAATTCACACACTTCATCAAGTATAATAACTTCTAACTTTTTAGCCTATCCTATCTATCTTATTAGCCTTAAAAATAGCAACAAATGCACCAGTTACATTGAAAAAATCCTAACATTCACATTTGCAGTATTTGATTGTTCATAGAAATCAATTTTTTCTCTACACAGTGATGAAATAATGAGAAAAGAATAGCAACTGTTCATTCTAGAAAGAGACATGGTATCATATGTATATACACCATGAATGCACAGCAGTAGGAAATTGAAAAGTTACCTGCTTTTTCCCCTGCTAATATTGGATCATTTCATGTAAAGTATTTGAGCTAATGTTAAATTATGAAAACAATCTATACGACAAGAAATTTTCCAGAAGTACCCAGAGGCTCTGAAGAACAAATTTCTGATTGATTTTATTGATTTTTTTAGCTTCATTTTGGAAAATTCTATCAAATAGGAGTGTAGTTTTAAGCCATTTAAACAGTTACAGTTTTTACTACAATTACTAAAGTGCTGAGTAATTAGTTTCTGTATGTGCAAGCTGCAAGGTACTGCTCCACTTTCCTACAATCTGTACTGAAGTGGTATGGTAAGTTGTTTATCCATTTTAACAAATTTTAACTAATACTAGAAGTATATTCAGCAATTATATCCATCTACATATCTTGAAAACAGAAGTTTAGGGAAAAGGTTCATGGGACAAATGTGGTCCATTGCCTTCTATAAGTACAATATGTTTCAGCAGCATGATCAATATTTTTATCGATACCTATTTTATCAATGTAGGAAAGAAGTAATAGAAGAGATTTCATAAAAGATTTTTTATTTTAAAAAGTGAAAATACTGATGCCCAAATTATGTCATTTATTGCAGCTGTTGAGGAAGGGATCTAAAGATTTTGGATTTGGACCAAAGGAAAAAAAATCTTCTTCTAAGAACTGATCCAAAAATTTGTTACTTCTTTGGCTACCCTTTAAAGAGAGTGAACAAAGTCACTGTATAGAAGAAAATAGAAACAGATGGAAGAATACTCTAAGAAACAATTTACCCAGTTTCTAGTGGGTTCCCATCTGCCCTAAGTTCTTTTACCTTGCTATAACAAACAGGGAACAGAACAGAAAATCAAATGCAAAAAGCCCTCACAAAGTTGAGTTTGAAAACTGCTACCAAATGAGCCAGTCATTCCTATTCATCTAACCAAAACCAAATTTGTCATTGTGAGTGCTTCCCAATCCATGTTACACAGGTTGTAGTTCTTGTTTTCAGTTGTTTTCAACTTCTCCACGGCCACACATTTCTGTTCCACTTTTTCCTTTTTTACTAGGCAATATTTCAATAATTATGCCTATCAAGTTCAATTTTTCTAGTGACTCAGAAAGGTCAAAGACTTAGTTATGGACAAGAAGAAAAAATGTGTGTTGGAATGAATACACTAGAATACCACAACAATCACATTTAATTTTGCTGCTTGTTTGCTGTGTGATTATGAGAAGCTGGCACTTAACTAAGCTGCAGTATGAGCTCCTCACAGCTCTGAATCTTCTGTTGCCGAAATAAGAGCTGCTGCCGAAAGTAGGTCATACAGGAATTAATATGGATCTGGAAATTTTTTATTTTTGAACAATAGACGTAAAGTGATACTTCTGTCATGCCAGGACTGGTTCTGACATTGCTGAAATATCTTTTCACAGACTGACCCATTCTCACTTGCATGTCACCATTTGTGGTGACACTATATAGAAATACCATAAGAAACAGTCTTTCCTGTAATGTGTTGATGACTAAGGTTCTGGAGCATCTGGCATATAAGGAGAGGCTGAGAGAGCTGGGACTGCTCATCATGGATAAGAGAAGGCTCAGGAAGATCTTATTGATGTGTATAAATACCTCATTTGGGGATTAAGGAAGACAGAACCAGGCTCTTCTCACTGGAGCTTAGCAGCTGGATAGAAGGCAATGGGCACAAGCTGAAACACAGCAAATTCTGAGTGTAAGAAAACATTTTTCTAATATGGGCAAAGACCAGAACTGGTTGCTCAGAGATGTTGTGGAGCCTCCATCATGGCTGACAGTCAAATTTGACTGGGGACAGCCCTGAGCAACTTGCCCTGTCTGATCCCGCTCTGAGCATGGAGGTGGACTAGAAGATTTCCAGAGGTGCCTCCAGCCTCAGCCACCCTGTGGTCCTATGTGTGATTCTGCACTAAAGGTATAGGATAGAGAAAGGAAACATATCCTAGCTGTGAGCCAAACTGACGTTTTAACCCTCTGTTGCAGGATGGGCTTAAATAGTCATTTTACTAACATCCAGTAACTTTGTAAAACAAAACACACACAAAAAATCGCTGTTAAATCAGCTGAATTAAATCACCTTATTTCCCACTGAGTAGGTTAAAAATAAGCATGGAGCTCCTGCAATGTCTTTCAGAATTTCAGAAGCACCTTTATAAGTTACATTACATTGGTCATTGATTTGCTATTTAACTCTAATCGCAATTAAAGGAAAAGTGTATTTCCCAGACGATAATGTGCTGAACACAACAATGTTCTGCATGTCCTCTTAATTGCAAACATTGGTTAAGAATATCATAGTATTTTATTTCAGTGGATGCAAGAGATTAATACTCAGCATAGTATATAATGTCTGAAGTATTTTGATCAGGTAAAAGATTGAAACTTGCGATATAGGCAGTGCATTTTCTAAGAGCTATGCAGTTTCATAAAGTTTGGAGAGGATAGTAAAGAAATGGAGAATGGGAAGACAAAAGCAATGCACATTTGAGAGCAGAAGGGAAGAAATACAATGCCTATACAGAACCACAGCAGAATGAGGCTGTATGTAGAGTCTATGACTCAACCATTCCCCTATTCCTGAAGAATAGCACTATGCTAATGTGACAAAATTTCTGTGCTAGCCAATGTACTGCTGTATACTATCACCTCACGGAGTATCAGCCCAGTGGTCTGTCTCACACAGGATCATTCAGGATAGCACGTAATTTTGAGAATGATAGTGTTATTAGCAACACAGTAACATAACGTTTTCCTGCTACAATATCTTTTCAAGAATGGAGGTATTGTTACCGTTTCAAGTGTATTCCTGATGCATTTTAAAATTTCTGCCTGATGTACTGTATGTAAGAACTATTTTTGATGGGGAAAAAAACTTAAATTGTCTGTTTCACATATAGTATTGGCTTTGTGTAAAAATAGCTATTTATAACCTCAACTGTGTTTCTAATGGCAGAACTATGTGGAGCTGGCTGCAAATGACATTACATCTTTCACTTATCCTGACAGTATTTTAAAGGCTGCATTTGACGTGAGTCATCTGAATTTGTATTTGAGATATTTCATTTTCATCATAGCTTTTTACAGGAATAGATGACAATGTCACCAGTGTTAGTCGCTTCCCGGAAACCATATTATTTAGCATTTCTGGTTTGACAGTCTATTTTTTTTACTTCAGTCAAATTAGTTATCACATTTAACAATTATCCCTATTACAAATTATATTCAGATCAGGTACACATGATGAAATTGGAGAATGTCACCTGTAAAGAGACATGTTGTTATTAAACTCAAATTTTACATAAATAGCTGTACAGTACAGAAAAATGTGTATCATCCAAAAGAGTAATTTATACTACTTGGAAGTACCAAACAGCTGCTTAGCTAAAAGCTTGACTCACAGCCCTCTGAAACAAATGGAAAGATTTTCATTGATTTAACTTCTTTTTGGATCAGGCCCAAAAATGCAGATTTTTAGCTGAGAGAGAACAAGCATTCATTAGACTGGATATTATTTTATCAGAGAAAAGAAGATGCCCAATGGAAAAAAGCTTGTCAATAAGGAAAAAGAAAACATCACCCAAACAAAGACTTGTCACTGTATTCAATATGAAGTTTGGCTTTTTTCTTTTTAATCATACTTTACACTGCATGTAGCAAATAAAGTAAGTTACTGTAATTATTTAATGCTATAGGTTAAATGATATACAAAACTTCTGAGCAAACAATAATTTCACTTATAACATTTAGCAACTGTGAGTTTTTACAACCGTTCAGGGGGAAAAAAAGATTACTGAAATAGCAGTATTTTATAAATAATAAACCTTCTTTTTATGATATTTTTCATAAATTAATTCATTTATCAGTTAAAAATATCTACTCTATACTAAAAAGTGAACTGAACAATTTTTATTTATAAACTTAATGAGAGGAAAGAAAATAATATGTTAATTATAGTTGCAATAGTAGCATTTTTAGTTTGTCCCTTTCACCACACACTCACACACACATACACATAACTTCTCAAACACAGACTGTATCCTCAGAAGAAATGAAAGTTCTATTTTTTTTATACTTAATCTTACTTGTTCTTTAAATTACTGATAGAAAACAAATGAACAGTAAGAAAAGAGAAGATTATAGAAAACTTTTTTTTAAGGAAAAAAAATATTCTATACTCTAATATTCCTAACTGATTCACAAGATTTCACAGTGCTCTAAATTCTTTTCTCTACTTGATCTTTGACTTAGCTCATTTGTAAATTTGTCCAATTTCATTGTCCTGTTATGGGTATGTCCACTATATAATCTGCCTGGAGCTGTTTGAAGTTTGAATTAACTGAATGCTAGTTTAAATAGCAAAAATATTCAACTCATGATATTCAACACCTGCTAAGAGCAAAGGAAATATGAGTGTGGAGTTTTGGGCTGCAATATAGCTGGACTATATTTTTTTGTAATAATGTCATTTAAAATTAACAAGTTTCTCTCTGATCAGCAGCTAACTACATGCATATTCTTTCACTAAAATCTTAATTATGCTCTTGTGTCAGACAGCAGTCATAGAACCATAATATCATAGAATGATTAAGGTTGGAAGGGACCTTAAAGATGATCTAGTTCCAACCCCCCTGTCATGGGCAGGGACACCCTCCACTAGACCAGGGTGCCCAAAGCCCCATCCAGCCTGGCCTTGAACACTGCCAGGGAGGGGGCCTCCACAGCTTCTCTGGGTGTACTGGGTCAGGCTGAGCTGGAGTTAATTTCCCCGTAGAAGACCTTTCAGTGCTGTGCATTGGTAGCAGCAAGGTGCTGATAACACATCGGTGTTGTGGCTACTGCCAAGCAGTGCCGGCACACACCAANATGGGAAGTAGAGAATAATCTTTTGTTTTTCCTTGCTTTGCTTCCACGTGCGGCCTTGCTTTTCACTATATTAAAACTGCCTTTATCTAAACCCACGATTTTGGAGTGGTCTTTTCCATCTTATTTTTTCCCTCTCCCCTCTCTGCCCTGCTGAGGAGGGGAGTGATAGAGCGGCTTAGTGGGCACCTGGCATTTAGCCAAGGTGAAACCACTACACTGGGCCACCTGCTCCAGTGCCTCACAACCCTCACAGGGAAGAATTTTCTCCTAGTATCTAATCTAAATTTACCCTCTTTCAGTTTAAAATCATTGCCCTTAGTCGTATCACTACATGCCCTTGCAAAAAGTCCCTCTCCAGCTAGTGGAGCTAGTGACTCCAGTCACTAGAGTACAGAAACTCACAGAAAAGGGGGACACCTTCCTGCCTTCCCTTGGGTTGTCCTTTCCACACAGAGGATGAAGAGAGCGCCCCATCATTGTGTGTCTCTTTACAAGCACAGCTGTTTGCGGAAAATCACCAGCTCAAGCTCCATTGGGCACTAGCAAAACCATTATGCTTTATACTTTATATTCTTTAGTTTGCTTGCCCAATTTTTTCAACCAGTCTGAATCATTTGTACTTGTCTTGAGAATTATATGGATTAAAATAGTAGTAAAAGATCAGACTTGTCAAAGCCAAATTTTTTGGGTTTTTTTTTTTTCAGAGACAGCCAGATAGCCAGAGCTTGTTCCAAGAAAACTTGCATGTGAAAAAGTTAGAATTTATATTTGAAGCCAGAGATTACATTCACTTCACTTCACTATATTCCAGTGGTCAGGGTACTAATTTGTGACAGTTCCTAGCTGGAATCATCTGAGTTAATTTCCAGACATAGTACTTTATTTGTTGAAAGATTCTGAAATGTGTTTTGTCACAAAGGAATTTGTTTGAAATAAATCAACTTGCACATGGTAATAAAGCTATCTCCCAAGTATCATTCATTGTAATGAAAAAATTGCTTTCAGCAAGAAATAGCACATCATGATACAGCATTTTGAGAAAGATGTTTGTCTTGATTCTGTATGTTAAGCAAGCCTATATTTATCAGTGTCTTTTAAAGAAGTATTAAAATACCTGTAAGCTACTGATATAAAGCGGTATGAAAATGTAACTGCTTGAGAAAGACACAGTAGCAGCTCCTGTATTATCCATGAATTTATGCAGTGAGTGGACTTTCTTTTCCTGAAGATGAAGAGTAGGACACTACCCTCTCCTTTACTGTACACAGACTACAATATGTAGACAAAATGTTGCTTAAAAAAGTGACTGTAATCAAGCCACTGTATCTGTGTCAGAAAACATGTTTGAATGCATTATTAAGAGCGTCTGCAACTAAGCCATTGAATCTGTCATAGGAAACATGACCAACAACTAATTTGGAATGCATTATTAAACCATATTGTCTTACCAGTTTCAATATTATCCCGAGTTTACGAACACGAGTAGGTTTGAAGTGGCAAGTTAGGAATTGGGTTTACAGTACATTAACAATTCGGCGTGTTATTACCCGTATGCAGAGTTTTGTCGTCAGCGTTACGAGTGGAACGGGGATGCCACTTTTGTTTTAGGATGAGAGGTGTGGACAGAGACAAGTCCTGGATGAGTTTTAGGTTATCCCCTATCTTGTTTGCATAGCCATGCCATTGAAAAAACCCCACACAAAACAAGGAAGCAAAGCCAGCAAAATTCTTAACTTACAGGTTGTTGGCTCACTGTGGGGCTATGTGTATATTCATGAGACAGCTTAGTAGCATGTTTACATGGACCACCATGACCATCATGATTATAAGACATAACTTTTCTTGTGATCTCATGACATGAAACACTTGCAACCTTTATTCTTCAAAGCCAGTACAACCATCCTTCTGAGGATAGCTGAGACTGTATGTCATTCACAAAAAAAGAAGAAGGAAAAAAAAAAGTCTGCCCCACAAAACCAGCCTTTTTGTCTTAACAGTGTTTTAAACACTTTTCAAGGACAACAGTCTCTATATGCTTGAGATATTGAACTAGTTCTGGTGTGATATGAGGATTTATGTGATTGTCAGTCTTACTGTCCAGTCACAATTAAATAGATGGTATCAGCCTGCAGGTAGTTCAATAACTAATTTAACTTCCAACTTTATATCTCTAATGATTAATCAATCGCATTGCATTTAACTTCAGGAGCTGCAAAGTTTTTCCACAGCCTTGGTGTGCATGCAATGCATTTAAAGATCCTTCTATTTTCCTATAGATAGGCTAACAAAGCTTAGGCTCATTAAGGAAAAAGCAGCATGAGCTGCTAAGTTCAGAGGCAAACTTCTCCAACATCTGTCAGTGATTGGAGTGAAGGTTTTTGTTTCTCTCATTAGCTCATTTTTCTAGGCCATCAGGATGATCAAGACAGAATGCTTGAGCAAACTGATTATTCTTGATTTATCGGATTTATTGAAAACATCACATTTTGCTAAAAAATGTGATGTAAATTAAAAAATTAATTTATTCTTAATGCTCTTAAACTGTTAAGGATTCCTCAAAATCTCAATTATTCCTGGGGTGGGGGTGGGGGAGAGGAAAAAAAAAATAAAAGACTTTTTAAAATTGCAAATTCTGTCTCTAGCTGTTAACATTCCAATGATTTAAAATAATAGGAAATTGAGAAGCCAGTCAGGGGTATTAGAAACCTTAGTATATAGATCCTTTTTTTTCCGACAAAAAAAGTAAACCTCTTCAAAATGCAAGAGCTGATTCTATCAGTTTCTGTTAAACTACACTGTTTGAAGTAAATGTTAGCTAAAGGTGAGCCCCTATACCCTTAAGGGTAGATTCTACCTTAAAGATACCTTAAAGGTAGATTTTATTCTTAAATGCTTACACTAAGTATTTAATGAAGATAGGATAGTGATATGTGTGCAAAAGAGGACAGAAAAATTCACTGCAAATTGAGTGAATAAACATCTTTCCTTTTAAACCATGCTCATGAAATAAGGTGCTGCTTATTTCTCCCTCACTTGGAATGAACCACCAGCTTCCTGAACAGCACAGCAGTGTATTTTTTTCTACTTCTTTCATTTATACTCCCTCCCCTGTTATGAAGAGCACTGTGTTTAGAACACAATACACAATATTTTCTTATTTAATACATATTTTATTGGACAGATTCCTAGAAACAGACTAGAGAGACAAGGCTGTCAGTTTGAAAATGCCACATATAATTTAACAAGTGGGTAGTTGTTTGGGATACTGGCAACTAGCCAGTGAACATTGTGCATATTTGTATTTGGCACAGGGGCAGGAGGTAATGAACAGCAGATTTCAAGACTGTAAGAATGTTTTTTAATATTTTATGCATTGTAAATGTTCTAGAATGTATTTATTATTGGTGGAGTGGGATTAGTTTGGGCTAGTGGTGTTCATGTATTTTTATAGTTAGAAAATTAGTAAAAACCTTTATATCACTGCAGATACAACTTCATCAGAGTTAAGATTTTTTTTTTCCCCAGAATGTTCATGTACATATATTTATGGTATCTTTTCTCCTTTGATTTCAAGGCAGGATTCCCAAAGCTAGGAGGAAATACTGTCCTGGCAGAATGCCAGGAAGAGAGTCTTTTTGTCTCACTTATTAGTGACCTCTCCCAAATATGGAGAGTCCATGATAGTTTTCTAAAATAAATTGTATTTTAAAAAGTCATGCATTTCCTGGGTGTCATCTTTACATATGTAAGGTCTAGGCTGCTTTTCACTTAGCTTTTTTCTTTGTTTACAAAAGGGATTAACAGGAACTAGAGCACCTGGGTTAATGGACCCTTTTACTTAGAGAAACTATTATAACAATATGATTTTTTGAGTCATTATGTTCATATACTAAAATAAAGTCAGATATGAAAAACTTTACAGAAGCACAGTCCAAGCATAAGCTGTATAAATCACTTGTCATTTTGCCTCTCCTGTGAATTGCAACCATCCTAATTCATGCAAATAATATTTTATATCCTATCACACAACTGTATTTATTTTGAATATACACACACAAGAATCAATGAGGAAAAGTTCATTTCTTGAAAGATAAATGTAAGCAATAAAATCTTTCTCAGTATTTTTCAGCTTCAGTGACGGTAAAATTGTTTCTACTTCTGTCTGCTGTGCAGTGAGCAGACACCAAAACCAGCTGCAGAAAAATCAGCTCCTGCAGTTGTGGCTTGGAACATTGTGCGTATCATTTAACCTGTTTCTTCTGGCACATTCCTTTGCAAAGAATTTACATAGACCCACTAAATGCATTACAGAAAGAATTATGATTTTTATGTGCTTTTTTTTTTTTTGGTATCACATCACTGTGGTTTTTATCTTGTTATACTGCATGTGCCAAATTACACTGCAGTAATTCCAGAGTTACGCGGGTGAGTTCAATAGAGCCAATCCAGATTTACAATGGGATGACTGATTGGAATCTGTGTAATGACTCCTTTCCTGAAAAGCTCTTAGTTTGAGGCAACATTCAATACTAAGTTCTATTTAGATGGAAACTGAGAAAATATGATAAACACTACCTTTATCTCCTCCTGTATATGAACCAATCATACAATAGTTTCCTCCAGAAAATTATTACTTACAAACAAAATTCTTGAACTATATTAATTCCCTCTGTCATTTTCTATTATTTACGTGAATTATCTCTCACTGATAGAGAGAAAGGAGGTTTACAGTATTATTTAACTATTTCTGTCTCACATCCTTAAGCATATAAAAATAAAAGATTTCTGGTAGAGAATGGGTTTTGGTAGTCCTCCCTCTATAAATAGCATATATAAAAACAATCTAAACAAAACCAGAAGTATTCTATCTTCATGAACTTGAAAGACATTTCAAGAAATTAAAAACATGGTTATTTTCTGGAACAAGCAATTAATTACAAATTCATATTGATTTGTGTTCCTTAATATTCAAGGAGACTCTTTTAGAGTTTTCAGTTAGTAAATTAAGACTGCTATTGATCTTACCAAACACAACATGAATACAATTAAACTTACATAGCTCTGTTATGGGATGAAAATAAAGATATTTTAGCTGGATAATCATTCATACAAAACCAGATTTGATGATAGTAGCAGCATAAATAATAGATAAGATTTACAGATATACATATCTTAAAAAGCTAGTCCTTTTGGCACCAGAAGTGCTACTGAAATTAAAGAAAATATTTTTAACTGTGAAAAGAAAAACTGTGTCATCTGCATGAATTCCCATTGTGAATTAATATGCCAGTAATATCTCTGCCTTGAGTTAATGGAGAATTGTAGCAAATATATTTTTTGTTACTAAGGAAAAGTGGAAGATTTATCTCACTGCCTTGAACACTCACACTTCCTTATGGTCTTCGCTTATTCTTCTTAATGGGGATTTAGACAATGTCCTTTACCAAACCGTTGGCTCACATCTGAGCAAACTCATTGTATTTGTCATGCTCCAAACCAAAGCAGTCCAGTAACGATAACAATGCATAAAGAGATGCTGCTATATAACTTTTATATGCAAATGAAAGAATGCATTGTATGAGCAATCTAGATAGCAAAACAAGAAGTTATGGTTATGGACCCCTGAAGACACTTCCCAGAATGTTAATAGCTACGAACAGGCATGGAAAACATTTGCAAGAAATCAGTTTCTTACACTTAAATTTGACGCACACAAGGAAGCTATCTAACCTGATTTCCTGCTGTACAGTATCTCAGAAAGAGACGCTGAAGCTCAGTCACATAAACCCACTGTTTACCTCAAGATGTACAAATGAGATGCTTGTGCCTCACCTAAATCAGAGCAGTTATTCTATCAAGTTGACAGCATTAAGTGTGACTGTAAAAGAGCAGGCTGATTCAGCAAGAATCTGCTGAGAGAAAGACTTCACCTTGAAAAACACACATGCACGTGCACACTAACATCAGCAGTAGGGGAAGGAGAAGAGTATTTTACACCTCACTGAGACAAGCAGAGATATTTTCATAGATAAGTAATTGATGACTCAAAGAGATTTTTCAGCCGTATAAGTAAAGATGAATCACCAGAAGACACCTTGGATATGGAAGTGTTAAACGAAACCTGGGGTGGAAGATTAAAATATTCCTGGAGGGAGTCAAGGGCAAGATGGGATATTTCTAGCTCTTCCAAGCAATATCCATTTTGAGGTGTAGTACATGGAGAAAGAGAGGGCAGGACCAAAAACTGACATGCATTAAGAAAAAGTACCATAAGTCTTCCGGAATATTAAGCAGGAGAGCTTGTTGATTTAAAGATTAAGGAACAGTTCAACAATGTGGCAAAACCACCAGGAGGCCTGCATGGATTAACAGGGAGCTCCTGGACAAAGTCAAACAAAAAAGGGAAACCTACAGAGGGTGGAAGCAAGGGCAGGTAGCTTGGGAGCAATACAGAGATACCATCTGTGCAGCCATGGATCAGGTTGGGAAAGCCAAAGCCCTGCCAGAATTAAATCTGGCCAGGGATGTTATAGGCAACAAGAAGCGTTTCTATAAATATGTAAGCGATTAAAGGAAAATGAGGGAAAATGTGGGTCCCCACTAGAATCAAAGAGGTGACCTGGTCACCAAGGATATGGAGAAGGCTGAGGTATGCAATGACTTTTTTGCTCTGTCTTCACTGGCAAGGGATCTAGCCACACTGGCCAAGTTGCAGAAGGTGAATGCAGGGACTGGAAGAATGAAGAACCACCCACTGTAGGAAAAGATCAGGTCCATGAATGTCTAAGGAACCTGAAGGTGCACAGTTCCATGGGACCTGATGAGTTGCATCCACGGGTCCTCAGGGAACTGGTGGATGAAGTGGTCAAGCCACTCTCTGTCATATTTGAGAAGTTGTGGCAGACCAGCAAGGTCCCCACTGACTGGAAAAGGGGAAATATAACCTGCATTTTCAAGAAGGGAAAGAAGGAAGACCCAGGGAACTATAGGTCGGTCAGTCTCACCTCTGTGCCTGGCAAGATCATGGAGCAGATCTTCCTGGAAACTATGCTCAGGCACATGGAAAGTAAGGAGGTGATTGGTGACAGCAAACATGGCTTCCCTAAGGGCAAATCGTGCCTGACAAATTTGGTGGCCATCTATGACAGGGTTACAGCTCTAGTGGACAAGGGAAGAGTGACTGATGTCATCTACCTGGAGTTGTGCAAAGCATTTGACACTGTCCTTCATGACATCCTTGTCTCTAAATTGGAGAGGCATAGATTCCATGGATGGGCCACTCTGTGGATAAGGAACTGGCTGGATGGCTGCACTCAAAGAGTTGTGGTTAAATGGACATCAGTGACAAGTGGTGTTCCTCAGGGGTCAGTACTGGGACCGGCACTGTTTAACATCTCTTTTGGTGATACGGACAGTGG
This sequence comes from Psophia crepitans, assembly GCA_013399095.1. Taxonomy (NCBI): domain Eukaryota; kingdom Metazoa; phylum Chordata; class Aves; order Gruiformes; family Psophiidae; genus Psophia; species Psophia crepitans. The sequence continues at coordinate 311,632 of VWZZ01005305.1, read as the reverse complement.
GATCGAGTGCAGCCTCAGCAAATTTGCCAATGACAACAAACTGTGTGGTGTGGTCAACATGCTGGAGGAAAGGGATGTCATCCAAAGGGATGCCATCCAAAGGGACCTTGACAGGCTTGAGAGGTGGGTCTGTGAAAACTGCATAAATTTCCACAAGGCAAAGTGCAAGGTCCTACATGTGGGTCAGCACAATCCCAAGCACAATTACAGTCTGGGTGGAGAACGGATCGAGAGCAGCCCTCAGAAGAAGGGCTTGGGTGTGTTGGTTGATGAACATGAGCCAGCAGTGTGCACTTGCAGCCCAGAAAGCCAACCGTGTCCTAGGCTGCATCAGAAACAGTGTGGCCAGCAGGTCGAGGGAGGTGATACCCCCCTTCTACTCCACTCTTGTGATACGCCATCTGGAGTACTGCATCGAGCTTGGGAGCCCTCAGTATAGGAAAGACATGGAGCTGCTGGAGCAAGTCCAGAGGAGGGCCCTTGATCAGCGGGCTGGAGCACCTCTCTGTTTCTTTATCAGTGTCATAATTTCAGCTGTGTTGTTGGTTTTGAATATTGTGAATAAATGCTTTCCTCCAAATTTCATCTAAACCTAACATAAATGAGTCATTCCTCATCAGAAGAGTACCTTGCCAAATGTTCTTCTTCCCCAGCACAGACTACAAAATAGCAAGAAAGTATAGAAAAAAGGTGACCAATTCTCAAGCTAGTCACTGAGACTAACTTGCTTAAATCATGGTCAATGCTGAATCCAGACCAGTTGTTTAGATCTTTTCCAAGTTGGGTCATGAAAGCCTCCAACGATGGTTTCCACAGGGGCTCTGGGCAACTTGTTCCAAAGGTTAATTGAAGTGTGATGCAGCAAAAGTAAAAAAATCTGTTACTCTACTTAAAACCTATATTTTAAGGACTTACGTGACTCTTCAACTGGTATATTAATTCCCAGGGTCATCCTCCGTGCCTTATTCTTCAGCATTTCCTAATATTTCCATACTGTTAATAACTCACATTAGTGGTTCAGAGAATTCTAAGATGCTCTTTAAAGATTCTTCAGCATACATTACATGGATAAGGTAGTTTGTAAACGTGTAATTTTAGCCATAATATCTCTCAATTCTTTGCTACAGCATCACATAGCGTCTATATATGTCTGTGATTCAGATGCAGCATAGACTCATTTAGCAAAGGTTTCTGAAATATTTTCAGTATCTAGCAATGAATATACATGACCTGTGATTTTTCTTGTTTTTAATACATACTTAAAATTCTTAGCTTTGTTAATAATTTTCTCAAATACACAAATTTTAAACATATAATTTATAAATCCATAAGGTTTTATACATAATTTTTATTAAATAATTTTTCAATTTTATTATTTCCAGTCCAGTGTATCAGCACCAATTGACCCTTAAAGCATATATACATACATGAGAGAGATTGCCTGTATATTTAAATACATACATGTATAGAAAAATATGTTCACAAACAGAAACTATATGCTTATATTGTAATCTTATCTAGTGCCTCAACATCAAATTCTTACAAACCTCCATATCGGTTGACCATGATCTTGCAAATCACTAGAGCTCAGGCAATTTTTTTATGAAGGGAAAGACTTCCACAGTAACAGATAAAGCGGTGTTCAACAACTCCATCACATAGCATGATGAACAAATAAAGAATAAAGAAATATGGATATGATACGACAAAGTCATTTGGTATGATGATACAAAATGTGGACAAACAGAAGAGAGAACAAATTTAAGAGAGGAAAAGTAGATAAGCATAAGTAAAAAATACAGATAATTTTAAAGGCTTTTGGAAAAATTGTTTACTGGATCAGAAATTTTATTATCTTTTAGGGAGAATTTTGAGGTCTTCAGAAGGAAACCCTAATGCAAGTATCATTTTAAATACAGAAGAATTTAGTCAGAATTTTGGCAACTTCTTTTTTTAACCCTAGTAGTGTATCTTAATTTATATAAAATAGTGAGATATAATCGTTCAATCTAAACAAAGCAAATGTTAAATTGATTTGCTACTTAGCACTCAAGCTATTCCTGCTACATTTTGTCCCCTTGGAAGGCCTAAGTTAATATCTGTCTCATTCCGTCAATATTTGCTTACCCTTACTTAGCCTAACTAAAGTTCAGTTGGTCTAAGCTAACTGACAGTTTTGTGATATAGGATATATAAATCTCATATTTTATAGCAATCTATTAAAACAATTAGAATTAAATGATCAGTCTCCATATGTGTAAATGCTTACATGTTTTCCCACTACTATTATGTGTTTACATCAAATGTATGGATCAAGACCCTAATAAATTTGAACTAAGCAATTGTAAAATTTCTATGAGTGGTTAACTCTTTGATGCTTGCCAAAATATAATTCACTACTGAATTGACCACACTGAATGCAAGACTTGCTGCAAGAAATTATTTATTTCATGACCGTAAGGAAATACCATTCTTCAAACAAAAGATGTCCTCAGTAACTCACGTAGAATAACATATACATAATTATTATATACACAATCTACAGATTCTTAAGGAGTACTTTGTCTTTAGATATTAACATTTCTCAGAGAACTTTAGCAGTTTTAAAAGTTACATGTTAAAGTTGCATAGGTTTTTGATCCTTAATCATCTGTGAAGTAACAATATCTTTAATGTAAATATGGTCTTCTATTTTCCCTGTTATATCCCAATAGTATGCCAGCTGTGACTAGCAAACCTATCTGTAAGAAAAATTCTGCCACAATTCAGTTATATCAAACATGACGTATTCTCTGAACCCATACACATCTCCAGCTTTTCCTTTACCACTGGCACAAGGAATTACTAAATATCTGCATATCTGGTTTTGGTTCGGCTTTTTCAAGTATAAGAACATGAAGATTTTGCATATCGAAGCTAAGGAACCATGACTACCCTGGCCCCAATCTTCCTTCTCCTGATTAATTAATGCCGCCCAATTTTTTAACTAATCAGATGGGAAATTGCTGTTGGAGACAAGACAAATCCATTAGAATCATCAAATAGTCTGCAGTAGATGTCCTGTGTTTGTAAAATTTAGGTTCTTACCCCTCTACCAGTTAACCAAGATCTCCAGTCTTTTTCTGCAGGGAGACGGACCTTCGGAAAGCATCAGACGACTCAATATGAGTTAGCTGAAGCAGACATTTATTGCTCTTTTTTCCAAGTTTATATATTGTTAAAGGTGGCTACATGCGGCACAGCACAGGTACTTGTCCAGCAATCATTGGCCAAGGCATTCTGTTCCCACACCTCTGCTGTTCCATCACTGGTAAACACCTCCTGTGCATGGGGCTCCTGTGACTGGCCACAGTGCAGGTGCAGCACCTTGTTTTTGACTAAAGCTTCCTCTTAGTTAGATAACTTTGGGGCCTTGTTGCTTTCCACTAAACTTCGGAGGTCATTCCCAGGCTACTAAAAAACAACCTGTCCTTAAGATTTAATTTCACACAAACCCCCAACATTTTTCTTTCTATCTTTATTTGCAAGACCATTCAAGAGGCCTTCTTCACCTTCAGCTCTCTCTGTATGTTCCTGAATTCCTCTATGAACTGTGCAATGGGAAGAATGTCCATGTTGCTACTGTGTGTCACCAGCAATACTCGTTTAATTGTAAAACTTTGAACTTTGTTTCTGTATTCAGAAGTGTCCTCCTGGCTGATATTTTCGCTTTCCTTCAAGGTAGCTAAGGTTGTTTATTTTCTTTAAAACATAGTGCAATTGGTTTTGAAACTGTTCTTCTGTTTGAAATCCTATTGGTTAGGTTAATCAGCTTCACTAATCACAGACTTGTGCTTTTTATTTATATTCTTTTTCTGCCTGAGTATTCAAATCTCACCTTTGATTCAAAAAGCAGGGAATAAGAAAGGCAGTCTAAACTCATTTGAAGCCTGCATGCGTACTATTCTTTGAGTGAAGGCTGCTTTTCATCTTTGGCCAAAACATCTTCTCAGGTTATGAGATTTAGCTGATCTGAGTTAATCATTGGTTAATAGTTATTTCTGATAATACTTCATCCCACAGGTTCTTATAAGTTGGCTTTTTTGCAGATATATTTCTTAGTATTGGATAACGATTCAACTCTTCTAGATATTTACTTAGGTTCAGCTTGAAAAAACACCCTTCTTCATTGTGCAGTGTGTCTATACAGTTCATTTTCATTTCCATTTCCTGAAATTGTCTGTTGTCTTACTTAAACAAATCAAAGATGGCAATTATTTCAGACATCATTCTGCAATTGTACTAACTCATAAAATGAAAATTAATGTCCTATTGATTGATAGTGGCAAAATAATACCTAGTATTTCTTCTCTGTAAATTAATTAAAAAGCAGTGTTGACTACACAAGTTTCTATTGCAATGTTATAATTCCAGAAATGTAAGTAAAATGAAATTTCAAAACTTTGAAGCAGTAAAGACCAGCAGTTTATGTTCTATACCTCTGAAAAAGCATAAACAATGCTTAGAATCATAGAATCATAGGATCGTAGAATAGAATCACTAAGGTTGGAAAGGACTTCTGAGATCATCAAGTCCAACCGTCAACCTAACACCACCATGCCTACTAGACCATGTCCTGGAGCGCCACATCTATGCATTTTTTGAAGATCTCCAGGGACGACGACTCAACCAGCTCTCTGGGGAGCCTGTTCCAATGCCTCACTACTCTTTCCATGAAGAAGTTCTTCCTAATATCCAATCTGAACCTGCCCTGACGCAACTTGAGACCATTCCCTCTCGTTCTGTCGCTTGCTACTTGGGAGAAGAGACTGACATCCTCCTCACTACAACCTCCTTTCAAGTAGTTGCTTACATTAGTTTAATTTAGAAATGCCAAACAAAACATATTGTGTATTTCTGTGTAAGATCAGATATCATATGATGGTGTGGAGAGAAACTTTATTTGGGAGGGGTGCTCTTATTTTTCACTAAAAGGCATCAACCTTAAAAACCTATTTAGTTATCACCATATCTCTAGACACATGATGGACTCTAGATTAGATATTACCACTTATAAAAAAGTATTCAAAGCCACAGTTGTTTATGTCTCAAAATGTCAGCTCAGTTTTTCTCAGCAGTCAAAAGCACAACATAGTGTGAAAAATCATTAGGAAAGGAACTGAGAACAAATCACAAAACAACTTTGTGATGTTAACAGTAGCTGGTGAGTCCACATCTTGAATATTATGCACAGCTATGGCTACTCCATCTAAGAAAAATAAAAATAAAAATATTAAAAATTCTTTAACTAGAAAGGTACAGAGAAATCATCAAGGATGAGAAGGCATTCTGTGCAAGTGAATTATTTTAAATTCAACAGACAGGCAAAATATTCTGGAAATCAGATGTCCTATCTGAAGAGCCCAAAAGCCAAAGAAGTCTACATATTCCAAGGATATGCACAGAATGATCAGGAAATACTTATTCTCAGAACAGAACTGGGAAGACATCTTAAAAGGTAGCAAATCTCAAGGAAATTTCAAAGAAAGTAATTACTTTTTTTATACAGAGGATGAATGCATTGCTGAAGTATACCAAAGACAACAACACATGTCAGATATTACAGGAGAATATTTATGTCTGGACATCAAGTTTAAATGCAACAGTCTAGAAGCAGCCTCCAATCTAAAAGGCTCTGAACTACTGGCTCCTATGAGCTGAATAATATAATAAGATTACTTTTTCCTTAGCTAAACCATAAGAATCTTATACTGTTTACACTCAGAAACATTGTTCAGATGGGGTCTTATTGTCAGACCAATCAAGATACTCTGAAATGCTACTGAAAAAAATTGTTTCAGTATCTTCACTTCGACTGAATTTCTACTTATGAAATTTTTCATTAACTTGGGGAGCTAGTTGGAGTGCATGCAGCTCCTTTTCCTAGAAAAGACATTCAGAATGAGATAACCCCAAAATGATGAGAAATGTTCTTTAAAGCTCTCCTTCCTTTTTTTTTTCCCTTTTCTTAAGAAATTATAAAAGTATTTAACTCAGAAAGGAAATAAAAAAAAGGAGCAAGAATTTCTTCCTGAAGTAGACATGTCTGTTTCTTCTGGGAGCGGGGTGGCTGGAAAGCTGTGTAGAGGAAAAGGACCTGGGGGTGCTGATTGATGCTCGCCTGGACATGAGCCGGCAGTGTGCCCAGGTGGCCAAGAAGGCCAACGGCATCCTGGCCTGTATCAGGAATAGTGTAGCCAGCAGGAACAGGGAGGTGATTGTCCCCCTGTACTCAGCCCTGGTGACGCCGCACCTCGAGTACTGTGTCCAGTTTTGGGCCCCTCACCACAAGAAAGATATCGAAGCCCTGGAGCGTGTCCAGAGAAGGGCAACGAAACTGGTGAAGGGGCTGGAGCACAGGTCTTATGAGGAGCAGCTGAAGGAACTGGGCTTGTTTAGTCTGGAGAAGAGGAGGCTCAGGGCAGACCTTATTGCCCTCTACAACTACCTGAAAGGGAGTTGTGGTGAGCTGGGGGTTGGCCTCTTCTCGCAGATAACTAGTGACAGGACAAGGGGAAATGGCTGCAAGTTGCGCCAGGGAAGGTTCAGGTTGGAGATGAGGAGAAAATTCTTCTCTGAAAGGGTGGTCGGGCATTGGAACGGGTTGCCCAGGGAGGTGGTGGAGTCACCATCCCTGAGGGTGTTTAAGGAAAGGTTAGATATGGTACTTAGGGAGGTGGTTTAGTGGGTAATAGGTGGTGGGGGGATGGTTGGACTAGATGATCCTTGAGGTCACTTCCAACCTTAATGATTCTATTCTATTCTATTCTATTCTAATGGAATATCTTTGATAGATTCAGAAGTACGTAACCCTTTCCAATAAGTACCTCTAAGCCTTGATAGATCCTGCTGGTAGAAAGTTATAAGGTACTTTCAATATGCAAAGCATTCAGTCATTGTAACCAGCAGCTAGTATACATGGAGCAATACAGCATTATTACACTGAAGAAATATTTAAGATAGCCAAAGGAAAGCAACATTTGCACTGCATTCGTACACAGATGTTAAAATGTGAGTGAAAGAGACAGACTCATATTCCAAAGTATTGGAATAAAATCAGATAACTACCTGGCAAGTCTCCTTATAGTACAGAAGGTGTATTGTTTTCTGTGAAAAAAATATATAACTCATACAATTGATTGCAAACATAAAATTAATTAGATTTCTTTCATTTAGTTTCATATTGCAAGCAAGAAAACAAAACATGCACAAAAGGCTATTTTTTCTCAAGCAAATGTGTGATCTTTGTGGATTTAGTTAATTTGGTAGCAAATGTACAAGATAAAGCATGATACTCCTAACAATGGCAAGGCTAGCGTTAAGCTTGCATTAAGCTGCTACAGACTGCGATAGCACCAGAAACATCATGAGATGCAGCAGCAAGCGGTGACCTACATTCATACACAAATGAGGTGATCATTCATTTGAGAATACTTTGCTGATGTAAATTTCAGATAATCTTGAATAAACAAACCCTTAAAAGCTGAAGAACCTATGTGTCTAATGTCCAAGGTTTCTTCTAGAAATGATCTTGTGATCAGATGACATTTATTATCTCAATGAAGAATCTTAAATCTTTAAAAGGTGTAATTTGAAAGCATCACGTAATAATCTGTTTGCAGAGGATATATGTATCCTGCAGAGGATATCTGTATCCATCCAGAAGGTATAGCATTGGGAAGTTTGAACAGTTTTTAAGGACTGCATGACAAAGAAAATGCTGTCTATGTTTATACAGACAACTTCTCTGATGCATCCATAGCATGCAAAAGTACTCGTAAATCGCAATCATAATTCCAGTAGTACAACTTATGAGGACACCTTTCCATGTGTTGATCAGTTGTGATGATTATAGTCCAGAGACCTGAAACTGTCTTAATATATAATAAGGAACTATTTCCTTTTTTTGCTTTTTTCCTTTTTTTTTTTTTTTTAACAAGGATAGAACATGGTGCATGGCTGGATAAGATTCATTCAAATTATTTATTCTTTAGATCAGCATGAAAGTTTTCTTGCACTGAAAAGTTAGAGTCACACTTGCATGGTACCGTGGAAGATATCTGAGCTAGAAAGGGCCAGAATCTGACACTTTGCTCAGAAAACCACCATTAGGGCTAAAAAAGCACAAGGCACTTGAAACAGATATACTTGAGAGTTAATATTCATTTGAGAAAAACTGAAAGTTGCCCTGGAAGCCCATATCTACACTCTATGCATTCATATTGGACTAGGGGGTATGTCTGTAGTACTTTTTGAGTAGAACACTTCCTCAGATGTTTTACTATAGCAACCATGATTTTAATAGAAGAGCTGGAAAGTGTTACTTCTCTGTGTTGGATGGGAAGTTGCTCTGAAACAAGATTAAATTACAGAAATCATCAAATCACTGTAGCTAAATGAAATTGGACAACACATCTTGTTTGGGTATCACTTAAAACCCAGGAATATTTAATACAATTTATATTCATGGTGCCTATATATTTTCAAATAGCTAAACACTAGGGAACTCAGTGTAAAGCACTTCTACATGGAAAGAAATTGACTTGAAGGGAGGTGAAGAAGGTGAAACATTTTAAAAGAATAATTGGTATGCATGATATTTGCATTTCCTATTAACCTTCACTTGCACAAATAGAAAACCTTCTTCAAACTGGTGAAGGGCTCAGTTCAATTTGCCTGTTTATAAAATTTAATTTAACCAAAAAACCTGCAAGAGAGCAGAAGCTGAAACAAAGTCTGATTGGTTTAATGTGAGGAACCTGAAATTGATGTTGACATTTTTCCAGCCTGAAGCAATCACTACACTGCATCTCTTAATTGGCTGCCCAAGCCTCTCTCTTTCTCTCACACAGCGGTAAACTCATGCTTGCAGCTGCAGGAATCTCCTATTGTAAACACTTACATGGGCAAACCAATTGAGCAAACAAAAGATTCCCCATTTTGGATAATCCAGTTAGTCTTTTGGATAACTGTGAGCTTCACAAAAATTCTTGGTAACCTTCTCCATTGTTTGAGAGCATGAAATACGACATTATTAGCCTAATGTGCTAGCCTGGAAAATTTATAAGGCATTATGGTACAGTCACAGTATTATCTACTAGATTGAGCTAGGTTTATTAACAGTGACAACCATAACAATGATAAAAAGCATGCAAACCCAAATTCAGTTATCAAAACCTTATGGGAGGTTTGCAAACATACTAGATTTTTTTTTCTAAAATATTTACATTTAGAATTTTACATGAAAATTACTTGGTGCTTTTGTCCATTTCACTCAGTCTCTCTTTCAGAACCTACAGAAATTCAGTAAAATATTTTTTTTACATAGTGCTTTTTTCTGATGACAGCTTCTGTAGTCACTATCAGATAACATTGGGGTCTACATTAGAAATTTCATTATGAGATTATTTTTATCTTAAATCTTCCAAATACTTTTCTTCCTGTCTGCAAATTCAAACAAAAATCACAGTCCCTTGCTGCAGCAACTGTCAATATGGATGTAATAAATGTCTCACGGGAAATGTGTAAAAATTATTAGGTTTGGGAACTGTTCCTAGGAAGAAGTTCAGCTCCAGGATTTTAACTCTTCTTGCCAATATTGGTTTGTGCTTCCTCTCCAATAACAGTGAGAAAAAACCCAAGCAAACAAGAAAGCCTAGTAGTTCCTTCTGATACAAGCCTTCTTTTCTGGAAAATGAAACCCTAAGTAGCTTTGTGATAGCCGCACCAGCAGAAGTACAGAGTTACTTAACTGAATGAATGTTTGTATGAATGTCCACTTACTTCAGGTGTAAGTCATCTGGAGAAATATTTTTAGTCTAATCCTAAAGTGTGCTTTTTTCCAGAATCACATGGATTGATTGTTGGAAATTATTACTTAAAATTTTTGCAAAAGTGATTAAATTTACAACATTACATTAGGATGTGGGGTATAAAGAATTTTATATTGTCACAGTAATCATTTTTTATTATTTAGAGTAGGCAATTTTATCACAAAACACTGAGATTTACCATATTAAAATGATCTTATTTAATAAATTAAGACATTCATTTGATGCACTAAGACTACCAGAGAGAAAGTAATATTTGTTTTTTCCTGTCTGTAATATTTCTTGGCAAAACTTTCTGTTCAGAGATCTTCAAAAATTTACATTGCTTTGCAACCTTTTAGAATTAGGATTTGGGGATTTTCAGCAGATCTACTTAACTATTCAGATATCGCAAAACTTATTCAAAGTGTGGAAAAGAGGGTCGAGATTTTTTATTAAAACAATTGCCAGTGTAGAAATCAAAATAGAATTTCAATAACTTAAACTCTAGCTACATGATAGATCTAAAGAAATAACTATAAACAGAATTTCCACCTATAGTCCTATACAGTAAACTGCATTTGACTGTGTCTGCTGAAAACCTTATTAACAATCTGAAAGAAAACAGGAACAGTGGCAAAACATGTAAAGTTTGCAGACGTTACTGGAGTGATAAATAAAAAAGGCAGGTTATTTCCTTTGGGTAAGAAACATTCATGCATGCTTTTCAATACAGTTAAATGCAAAGGCAAAGTGATGCAGAGCACTAAGGCAATGAAGAGAAGGCATTAAAAGAAGTTGTGTAGAAAGCTTTGCTGTGTGTGTAGGCAATTAATTATTTGTTAAACCTAGAGCTATCCACTGAAATAGGAAATTTCCATTATGAAATTGTAGTATTCCTGAGTAAGTGTGGTGCAGTAATAAAACATTATAACTATCTGGAATATTTCATATCTCTGAATCAAGGAAGGATACATTTTTTAAAACGTGCTATTGATTCACCAGATGTCGTGAGCTTGAAACAGGAAACCCTTCATAAGATTGCTAATAAAAAAGAGTTAATGCTAAAGTAATATCGTATTCATTCTTACGTTTTTATCTAATAATCCATGAAAGAAGGCTACGAAACAAATTATGTGGTTTAGCTATGTCCTAGTTTTTGGCTGGGATGGAGGAAATTTTCACAAGAAGCTGGGAGGGGACATAGCCTGGGCAGTTGTCCCAAACTAGCCAAGGGATATTCCATACCATATGATGTCATGCTCAGTAAATAAAGGGGACTGGCTGGGGAAGTGGGGTCACTGCTTGGGGACAGGCTGGGCATCGGACTCCAGGTAATTAGAAATTGCATTGTGTATCACCTGCTTTCTATATTTTTAATAAGTATTGTTGTTAATATTTTCTTCTTCCTTTGCTGTCATAATAAACTGTCCCTATCCCAAAGTTTTACCTTTGTCTTCCAATTCTACTCCTCATCCTACCAGCGGGTAGGAGTGAGCGAGTGGCTGTGTGGTGCTTACCTGGTGGCTACAGCTAACCCATGGTAAGCTAGTAAAAACCATGGCAGATTTCAAGATATGCATTCAATAGCAAAGAGTTTATTTCTTTATTATATCTATTTGGGTTGTTCTCCTACAGTTGTTCTTTCTTCAGCAAACTCAACCTCTTCTGCAGTCTCCCAGGAAAATCTTAGAAATATAGGGTGACTGAAAGGAAGCCTCATGTTTTTAATCCTTTTGACATCTGTGACATCTGTTTCACACCCTTTCACTAAGCTGTGAAAACCAGTGACATAAACGTGAGCTATATACACTTGTCTTGGACTATGTTAACAAAACAGCAATCAGCAACTCTGTCAAGAAATTTTTCTCTTCTTACTACAAACAATTGCTTCAGCTAAAGCACTTCATTTAGAGCATATATAGATATACACAAAATAATTATATGTGTATATATGCAGGGGAAAAAAACACACCACCCCCCACATAAGTATTCTGTACTCCAGAGTTTTTGTCCAAACCAGTGCCTTACAACTAGGATAGAAGAATAATAAAATTGGTATACAAATTGGTTTAAATCCTGTAGCTTGGAGCTGAACTTTTGCATTCTTAAATGCAAAGATTTATTTCTGATTAATTAAAATCACTTTTGATTTCCTTTATTATCTTCCATTTATGATTTAATGCAGTTTGTGTTTTACGTAAAAATAACTGTCACCATTTTACATGGGTGATGTGGGAGGGGAGCTAGAACAGTAGAATCCTTCAGAGGTCACAAGTGGAACACCAAGTAGATAAGATGTTCAAAGGCAGCTGATGGGGAGAAACAACCATTACTGCAGCTTCTCTTTCTGGAAGATATACATATAATAATGTTAGGTGGGAATGACTACTGTATGAACTTTTTGAAGCTACATGCAGTTGGAATGGGATGTTGTTCTTAAAACAGAAAGCCTTGTAAGAAATGAAAAGTTCAACATACCTAATAGCTTGTTCCTCCTTTACTTCAAGGTTTGAGCCATAGGTCTATCATTTATGTAGTTCAACTAGCAGAGCAGAGCTCATGAGAGAGATTCAAAGATCTTAACATTTTATTGCATTACATTCTAATTTCAAAACCAGTCCAACTCTTCTCAAACCAAAAGATCTCCAGAATAAATTTTCCTGAGAATAATTGAGATATGAAAGAAATCCATAAATCCTTGCTTTCTTTTGAAAAATAATTCCAATAGTGAAAAATCAATAAACCTCACACATACTCTTTATTATGCGTAATCTGTCTGAATTTAAATTCATTCCGTTATGCACAGGATTTTAGGTATTTTAGACTATACATTCCTTAGCAGGCTTCGCATAGCCCATATTCAAAAACAAAGCTGGTCAGATTTAATCCTCACAAACACTTCTCTACTGTGTATATCGTAACAGGGAGTGTTCCATGCTTATTCTGACAAATCTGTATTAAAAATGTCTCTGTAGACTAAAACTTTTAATTGGAAACACAGGAGCAAATAAAATAATCTTTGGATACCAGACAATAAGTGGATTTCATTGTGATTTTTCATGGTGAAGTAACATAGTAAGACCATCAATGGTTCATTAAAACTGAAGAACTCTCAGATATGCTGTCAGATACAGTACCTTTTCGAAAGTATAAATGTAATATTATTTTTTAAAAAAAAAGCATTAGTATTACTTAGCTTGGTCTGATGCACTAACAATAAAATATTTATTTCTGATGATTTTTAAAGTCATAATAACAATAACTAATAATAAATAAAAACTAAAAAAGGTTCTACAGAGTAAAATAACATTCAGAAAGCTCTTACCTTTCACTTTAAAGCTTTGTATTCACCAGTGTAATTGAGCAATCTATCAATATTTTAATGAGTTTGACACACAGGAGAACAGCAATATCAATATCAAAGGCTGAGATTCAATTGTCAATGCAAGCCATCCAAATCTGATACATTTACAAATTTGGCTTGGAAATATTGCAAACAAAAGAGTTCCGTGTGACACAGGCAATATTTTCAACCTTTTCATAAACTTAGAAAAGCATATCTTGTTCTTCTGTGGTATCTTCTGTCAAATGACTCTGTACTTTTTAAATACAGTATGTTAACTTGCCTGAATATTGCTAAGGGTGTCTTTAATTTTTAATGTAATTGAAAGTTTGAATTATGTCCCTTTAAATTCAAATTTGTTTGGAAGTTGTTCTTGAAAGTGGAATCAGAGGAAATATGAGACAGAGATGTCAATACAGCATATCAAATTGACAATTTTCTATACGTACTCTACTGCTGCAATTCTTGACTGTTTGCAAGAATAAGGATTTTCTGGTAAACTTTGTTTCAGATGTATAACTCCTTACCTTGTTACTAAAGGCCATCATAGGGGAAAATAAAAAAGGATTGCCAATTCACTCAGTTGTCTTAGTAAAATGATGAAACATGATGTAACAAATTGCATGACCAATATGAAACTTTTGTTTGAATTATGTGGCACAATAATTTGCCTGTGTCAGTCTACTGAATGGCACTTCTTTATGGAAATGACAAGTTGGAGTTCACAGTTATATCTTTATTTAAAAGTAAGAATCCATTTTCTCATCTTTGTAGCAAAAGACATTCTGAACAAATATGAATTAAGAATAACCAGAGAATGATGTCTGTCAGTTTGAACCTGATATACTAAAACCTAGTTATTAAAATGTTATCTCTTCCCATACCTCAGTAATTCTTTGATAAGCTAATTTATCTTAGCTTCTGCAGATTCAAATGTAAATGTTTCCAACTTCAAATTCTTGTACAAACTAACATTCTATTTCTGTACCACGTTCTACACCTTTTCACTAAGAATAAGGTTTTATGAAAAAATGGGCTTCTTGACCAACTGGATAGCAGCATATGAGCCCTTGATACTCATTAGACTATGTACTGAAGCCATTCAAAGACATAAGGCACCAAAAGTTAACATTATGAGTTAATAGTTTCTTGTATGTTTGGTGCCCTAAATCACTTCAGAATTAAACCACTGCCAGTGCCAGCAGGTGGAAAGTGATAGGAAAGATTATCCAAGAGTGCAGAGAAGAAGAGCCAGAGGGATCGAATCATTCAGCAATTAATTGCTTTTGGATCAACACAGCTCTGTGGCAAATCACAATAGTCTGAAAAGTCCTAGCTGGAAAATTATTACCCATCCAGAGTGGATTAAAGAGAGGCAGGCTTCTGCTGAATGATTCAGACCTCAGGCAATTTCAACCACTTCTGAATGAGCCTGTCTCTTTCCTTACAGAGCAAGAATACCACATGCAGCTCCTGAATTTAGTGACTAACTTGTCATGGAAGGAATGGAGACCTGCCCTCTACTTCTGACTTTCCAAATGTTCAACTATCTGTATTCTCTTTTTACTCCATTATTTGTTTAGCCTGAAGAAATTAGGATTACTCTGAGATGGATTCACTGTTAAGGTAATTCTCCATGTCTTCACCAGACAGAAAACCAGGGAAAACTTAGTGCTTCTTCAAAATTGTCATTAAAGACAAAATAATGTTCATGACTGCAGAAAATCTCACACTCGCTATAGTGTCATAACCTCTTTCCTTTAACAAACAGTACAATCTAAATGAAGGGCTTCAAGTTCAAGACTTCATTATTGTACCTTGTTCAGCAATTAAAAGGAAATTGCAAAAGAGATACTGTGGTGTATGTCACAATTAAACATGCATTTTACAATAGTATTTTTGCTCCTAATTCTTTCTTATAATGATGCTGGTCAAAGCCATAGTAGGAAGTGAAACTTGTCTTTAAATAGAGGTGCATAACCTTTAACACAGACAACTTGCAGCTTCTTAAATCAAATCAAATCTTTATGTGACTAGAAAATTAATTATAGCACTATGTTTTTATGGATATGAAACCTAGCAGCAGTATTGTGGTGCATAATAAGACAATCTTAAAGCTCTAGCTTATACACAGGCGTCTTTTCCATCGCAGATGTTTTATGCCTGTGGAGATAAGTGAGTTGACAACCATATTCTGCTCTAAAAGCTTTGAAATTAGAGCCAACAACAGACAACTTTAATGGCTTTGGGATAGTTTCGTGATCACCCTAGATAAGAAAAAGTGAATGCATAATGGCAAAATTACACATCCTTTCCATGTTGGAAAGGAACTGTTTTATATGCACACTGCATTTATTTGTTGGAAGACACTTCTTTTAAGCTCTGTTTCAAGAAGAGAGTGGTTATATTTAATCACCGCTGTGGTTCAAATTTGAGATTGTTGCTCTAATAACACAATGCTTCCACTGAGACCTGCAGTAACTTCTCCTGGAAATGCTCAGTAAGAGTCTCAGGATTTTTTCTATTCATGAACTCTGTCCAAGTTTCAGTCAAATCCAGAACCAAGTTCAATTCAAATATCAGCTATCTACATTCATATGCTCACCTATGCAATTTCAACACACTTATGTTTCCTTTTAAAAAAGATATTCAGGGTTCTTTGGTTAGCTTTAGTTCCTGCGGTACAATTTCAAGAGCTTTTAAGAATTTACCTCTCAGCAAGGCCCATATCAATCATACAGCAAAATTTCATGCTTCCATGTTTTACCAACTTCAGGATTAACCTTTATGTTCTATTGTACTCTGAGACAATAACAGGTGCTTCCTGTGTCTACAGTGTTCATACAATAAGGACTATCAAACAGATTATCTCATGTAAAGTTTAAAAGTATGTCTTTTTTGCATGATGGTGATGAAAAAAAAGAAGAATGTAGAACATTTATTTTATACTTCCACGATATATCATCAAGTGTCAGGACCTCAGGGAACCCTTCTTCAAACAGCAAAGAAAATATAGTTAATGTTTTGTTGCATGTGAACTGTCCCTATGTGCCACTTTTTCCTTCTCACAGCAATATCATAAACTACAAGATGTATTTTTTGTTTAATATAGTACATTATTAAAGCCACTGAAATATAACATCACAAGCTAAGCATTCTGCAGTAGACTTTACCTGTTAGATTTTTCAATTTCTTCCAATTACTGATCACTTCCTAAATTTCTTTAAAAAAATGTTAAAACAAATAAACTGTTACTTAAAGTAAATTTTAAATGTCTGTCTAATTTTCCAGTTACAGTCTTTCATAGCCCTTGGATCAAACTGCTGTGACAAAACCAACAAATTCTCTCTACCTCCTCTCCAAATCACCACCATACCACCAACCAACTGCAAATACAACAGTTAATGTCTTTTATCCAGGAGTAAATGAAAAACCTACAACATTCAAGGTCTGGGTTTTCTTTTTAGAAACGTCGTGGAGTGGCAACAGCAAGAAGATTTCTAGTAGAGATTCAGGACAAAAACCCCAACCTTTTTCTTTCTTTTTGGTTGTCTTGTAAGAAGCAATTAATTACACATTTTTATTTTTTTTGTTTGTTTGTTGTTACTTCCAGAACAAAATAAATAAAAAATGTTAAAGAAAATCCATGCTAGTCATACAGTTCATATAAGAGTAAGGAGCCAATAGAAGCTAATGGACTAACCCACCAACTCAAGACTGAAGACAAGATACCTTTATTTGTGATTTTGTCACAATAAATCTCAGTATCACGTTTTTACATTTAAAATTGGCATGTTAATTATCATTTTACAGGATCATTATGCTCTCATACTGACAATGAAGACCTAAATATTAATTAGAGTTAAGTATAGCCCTCACATTTCTAGTATTCAAACTCAGAATGATCCAGTCCCATATAACCACCGTCCCTGGAGACATTCAAAAAACTTGTAGATGTGGTACTGCAGGACATGGTCTAGTAGGCATGGTGGTTGACAGTTGGACATGATGATCTCAGAGATCCTTTCCAACCTTAGTGATTCTGTGATTCTATGATAAAGTACCACGCCTTAGCTCAGAGGCAGTAGTACCAGTAGCACAAACCACTGTGAAACATAATCATGCATTTTATGCATGTTTATGTTGATACATGTTCTGCATGGGCATAAATATACCCAGAGCACAGTGCTGAAATGCAGCTGATGGTGGAAATGAATCTTAATAGTATCACTAAAGCAAGCTATGTCCAACTTATGTGGATACACAACACCACTAAATGCACAAGGTTTGGAGTAGAAAGTGAAGAATACCCTGCCTAACTTGAAACTGCCATTAATATTCATAACAGAATATAGCAATGCATAAAACTAAGCTGTAATCAACACCACACACCTCTTTAGTGGTAAATGACCCTGCATGAAAAAAGTAAACCATCCCCTGAATTGAAAACAAAGCTTCCTTTTATCTTGTTCATTTTCAGACTCACCAATGATCACTAAATCCTAGGCAACTAATGGCGTGAAACAATTTAAGTGCTAATCAGACATCAGTAAAAGAAAAAGCTTACTGACAACCTGCGGTGGTGATGTCTAATCTATGCTCATTTGTGATCAAATTCTACTGTGACATTCCAGTATTGTCACTGAGAAATTACAAAAATCTCTTGTGTACAACATTAAAACATCGTTTATATTGTTTTGAGGGCTTTGTGCTAAATCAAGCAAAGGGGGAAAAAAAAAAAGGAAAGGAAGGAAAAAAAAACCTGAACCAGAAAACCTGGGGAGGCATAAAAGGAAGTTTGGAACTTGAATGTGTCCCTGTAGATTTTACAACCAGGCGATAAAAATCATTTAACTGGAAAGTAGATTTTCATCTGGGTAATGTCAACCTGAGTTGTGAATGTCAGATTTTCAAATACTGATTAACCACAATAAAATATTTTGTGGAAACTTATCATTTTGACAAACTTCTGAGCAAATCCTACTTACATAGCATGTATCAAGTACCTGTGATCTTCCTACTAACTGACACCATGGACTTAACAGGAAGCTTGCACTCTTAACAATGACAGAGGCAGAGTGGACACACCAAACATATGTACAGTAATTCTGTTTCATGGCAAACTGTAGTAAATAGAACAGCCCTCAAGGCTGGAGGGGTTGATACTGGACTCCAATATGCTGGAGACCTTTGTAGCTCCAAATGGGAAAAAAAAATTCCATTAGAAATATATCTGTCATGGTTTAGATCCAGCTGGCAACTAAGCACCACGCAGCTGCTTGCTTGCTCCCTGTCTCATCCCGCTCGGTGGGTTGCAAAGGGGGTGAATCTTTTCACCTCCCAATGACATGAGCCGCTTGGTGGAACTGCGACAATGACTCAGGGGAACAGCATAACAAAGTTTTATTAACAATCTGCGGGCTGAGTGCCAATAACTGGCAACTGCCTGGGTAACAGACAAAACACTGGTCACAACAACAACTGGGGCAAGGAACTGAAAAACAACCTCTGGTTTTATAATGCATTAAGAGAAATGAAGGATAGGGAGAAAAGAAAGAGAGGACAGGATAGGTTGAAACACTGCCACAAACAACTGGTGCAATGAACTCAAAATCAACAACTGTTTTTTCATAATGCGTTAAGAGGAAAGGAGAGGAAGAGAAGGATAGGAAGAAGGAGAAAGAGAGGATGGGATAGATATGGAAGAAGAGGATAGGATAGGTATTGCCACCCCTTTGGATCTTGCAGTGTCATCAGAGGGCTGGAGTCTTGGTCTGCAGGCCTTGGTGCACAGGTCTTGATCCACAGGTCCTGGTCTGCAGGCAGTGGGTCCAGAGGTCCTGGTCCACAGGTCATGGTTTTAGTCCACAGGTAGTGGGTTGCATGCAGTGTGGTGTGCATGCCTGCATGTTATACTGTTCTGCCCCCCGGGACCACCCCTTGGGTGGCAACATGCAGATGAGTTTGTGCAACATGCAGATGGCGTTGTGCAACATGCAGGTGAGCTGTGCCTGTGCAGTCTGTGATTCCCAAGAGTTCCGGGGGGTTCGTGCCTGCACAGTTCAATGTTCCAGAGAGTTCCAGGCAGGGGGGTGGATGGTCCAAGGTGTCTGGCACATGATCAAAGCAGCTTCTGGAAAGTCACTAGAGCCGAGGGGGTGGTGCACAATCTCCCCACACCCTGCTTCCATGGTGCTTGTGCCTTGTCTCACCTCCCTGGGCAGCAACCTGAGTTGTTTACTGCCCCATTTACCCAGGGATTGTGTTATCTTTCCCCTTCCCCATGAGGCAACCCCCAGCCCTGAACTGTTTGAGACAAAAGGAGGATATTTGGGATTTTATAACAGTCTCTGACACTCCCTCATCAGCAGGATGGGGGAGAGATTTGGAATAGTGAAAGTGAGAAAACTTGTGGGTTGAGATAAAAACAGTTTAATAGGATAAACACAAAAAGAATACTACTACTACTACTACTACTACTACTACTACTATACAAAAAGTGATGAACAGCACAATTTCTTACCACCTGAAGCCAATGCTACCCAAGACCCCCAACTGCCCAGCCTTCCAGCCCACATGTGCAAGCAAAACAAAGCAAGGAATTCATTCTCCACTTCTCACGGTCAGGCAGGTGTTCAGCCATCTCCAGGAAAGCAGGGCTCCATGACTCTTAATGCTAACTTGGGAAGACAAACACCATCACTCTGCACTCCTATGCTGTGCAAGATACCCAGCTTGTGTGCAAGACCCCAAGCTGCCGCACAAGGCCCTGAGCTGCCATGCAAGACCCCACAGCTGCCCAGCGTCTCACCCCACCTCCTTGTTATAAATGGTACATGATGTCATATGGCACAGAATATCTCTTTGGCAAGTCTGGGTCCCCTCCCAGCTTCTTGGGTTCCCCTCACCTTCTCTTTGTTAGTCCAGTATGAGAAAGTAAAAAGTCCTTGACTGCCTGGCAAGAATTAAACCCATCAGTGTGTTATCAACATTATTTTCATCCTAAATCCAAAACACAGACTACACCAACTGTCAGAAAGAAAATTAACTCTATTCCTGCAAAAAACAGGACACTGTTAAAGGAAAAAAAATCACAGAATATTTAAATACTCCTATTTTTCATTATAGATCAGAAATGATTGTAAAATATCAGAATTTTCCACAAAATTTTGAGGTTTTCTGGCCCTTTAGCAGAAGTTTTTTATATTACAAAATCAGTAACATCTTCAAATGTTTGTGTATCAATATATCTGTACCTTTTACTTGAATTGACAGGTTCTCTTTCAGAAAGCAAAAACGGAAAAATGCACTCTTAAAAAAATAATTCTATTTATCACATGGAAAGATCAAGGCTGTGCTACTGGAGAAAGCAGCATTTACATCTCAGAAAAGAGTTTGTAGTCATCCCTGGCAGTTCTTTGAAATCACCAGCTTACTATATAGTAGTAACCAAAAAATTAAAAAATCTCTGGTGTTAACAGAAATGGGACTGAGAAGAAAGTAGAGATTTATGCAAAATTTTGATTCACCAATACCTGTCCTGATCTATGTAGAGCTCCGGTCTTCGTCTCTCAACAAAGACAAGGTGGAACTAGAGAAGGTACAGAAAAAGGAACTAAAATGAATATTGGGATGAAGAACTTGCTTTTCAAGAAAGGACTAAAAAGACTGTGACTCTGTAGAGAGAGAAGGGTGAGAAAGGGTATGACTGAGGCTGACAAAACCAACAAGTCAATGCAGAAAGTTAATGTAGAACTTCTATTCTCCAAATATCACAGCTCTAGAAGCAGAGGGCATGCATTGAACCTAGCAGGAGATCTATCTAAAATTTATTTTTTTTTTTTAAAAAAGTACATTTTTAATACAGCATGTGTTAAACTTTTTAAAATTACTGTTATGGTAGATTGTGGAGGCAGAAAGACAAGGTTCAAAAAGGATTAAATTTCTGAATAAGAGATCTGTAAACAGACAGTAAAGGGAGAATGTAGGAATCTATTGTCTATTCTGTCTACTCTATTGATAGTAATTCCAGGGTATTTCAAAAAAATGTCTAGAAAATTTTCATGTTCCTAAATAGGTCCTTCTAAATGGCATTGTTGCAAATAGACTATTGGCCAAGGTAGACTGCTATTTTGACCAAGGAAGGCAGTGCAGTTCTTACTACAAAAATTTCTGTATGAATGAAACACATGAAAAACTTACCTTGAACTTCAGAAATGGAAAAGCATACGTTTCCAAAACCAGTTCTAGTAGTTTCAATTGTATTCTTTTCAAAGTTTTTTTGTAAAATCACAGAATATCCTGAGTTGGAAAGGGACCCGTGAAGAACATAGAGTCCAGTTCATGACTCCACACAGGGCAACCTAAAAGTTAAACCATACATCTAAGAGCGTTGTCCAAACTATTCTTGAACACCAACAGACTTGAGGCCATGACCACTTCCCTGGGGAGTTGTTCCAGTGCTTGACCATCCCCTTAGTGAAGAACCTTTTCCTAAAAACCAGTCTGAACATCCCCTGACACAGTTTTAAGCTATTCTCTCATGTCCTGCCACAGGACATCCCACAGAATCTGTTAGCACCTCTATCTTTGCTCCCCCTAATGAGGAAGTTGTAGACAGCAATGAGTTCTCCTCTGTAAACTGAACAAATCTAGTATCCTCAGCTGCTTCTCATAAATCATACTGTCTAGTCCTTTCACCATCTTTATTGCCCTGCTTTGGACACAGTCTAACATTTTAATATCCTTCTTATACTGTGGAGCCCGAAACTGCAGACAATACTCATGGTGAGTCTGCACCAATGCTGAGTATAGCAGGGCAATAACTTCTTTTGACCAATTAACTATACTGTGCTTTATGCACTCCAGATTGTCCTTGGCCATTGTGGCCACCAGGGCACATTGTTGACTCATATTGAGCTTACCACCAGCCTGTACTCCCAGAGCCCTTTCTGCAGGGCTGTACTCCAGTCTCTTGTCCTCCAGTCTATACATATATCCAGAATTATATCTTCTCATGCGAAGAATCTGGCATTTGACCTTGTTAAATTTCATGTGGTTGGTGATTACCTAGACCTCTCAGCTATCAAGTCCTCAACAAGACCTCTCTACCCTTGAGGGTATCAACAGCTCTTCGTAATTTAGTATCATAACCAAAATAACTTAGTCTGCACACAACTCCTGTTTCCAGGTCATTAATAAAGACACTGAAGAGGACTGTTCCTAACATTGAACCTTGGGTGGCTCCACTAGTGACTGGCAACCAGGGAGATGTTACCTCATTTACTAAAACTGTTTGAACCTGGTTCTTTAGCCAGTTGTTCACCGCTATATTGTGTATATGTATATATTTATGCTGGACATTTTGTCCACAGAGACAGTATGACAGACAGTTTCAAAAGCTTTGTTATAATAAAAGATATTCCTATCTGCTACCTTCCCTTCATTCACTAGGTAGGTAATCTTGTAATAAAAGAACATTAAGTTAGGAAGGCATGACTTTCCCTTCATGAATCCATGTTGGCTTTGACAGATGACTGCATTTTCTTTCAAGTGTTTTTCAATAACTCCTAGAATGATCTCTGCCATTTCACCAGGCACTGAAGTGAGACTGGTATTGTTGGTATTAATGAAACTGTTTCAGAGCTTCACATAATACCAAGCATTCTAGTACTTATAGTATACTTCCCAGATTCTGAGAGGAAAAAAAGAAACACAAAAGAATCCTAATGCTTATCCCCCTAAAGTTACAGAAAGGAAAAATCAAACAAACAAACAAATACCCCAAAATTAAAACTGAATGAAGAAATCTCTTTGCAGCACTGAGATACCTTCTGCCTGATTGTCTTTTGGGCTTTCAAGAAGCTATACAGTGTGAGCAAGGTTATCTAATAATATTCAGTTTAGCTATGATGAAGTAGAAGGTTCAAAGAAGCAGTGAACTAAAAATAAAATAACAAAACACAGGGTTCGAACAATTTAAAGGATAAAATGGGAAAAGGTTGAGAGGTTCACCTACAGATTTTTGTAGTCACCTGTGTTTCAACACTTTCTATACTGTCTATTATACCATTAATTTTTCAGCATTTACTAATAAGATTTATTTTTCTGCTACTTACAGGTATAGTATTTAATACTCTTAAACAACAAACTGTGAGTATTTCTTATATTTCTAATGGAAATCTTATCAAATTTCAAATAAGTTATCAATTTCAGATAAATTCTCCTCTTTTTTTCCTAATTAAAAAATATAGCATGGGAGTTCCACTGGAGCTGATGGACTTTTTTTGTTGTTTGTTGGTTTTGAGTTTTGGGGTTTTTTTGATTAAAGAAGTAATTTCCAAAACGGATGTAAGCACTATACAGTCTGGCGTTTTATTTGGCAGTCTCTTGCACCAACAGCAGAAATGTCAGTACTGTTTCAGCTGAAAATTAACACCAAAAAGTTAAAGTAAGATTATCAGTTTTCAGCTGAATCAGTGAACTGATTCTGCTCACCATACCTACCACAGAGCTTCTAGAAATCAGAGAGTGGTCGCTCAGTATTAGATCCTGAAACCCCCTCTGTTAACATATTGTGATGAGGAGAAGCAGATTGAAGGGGTACCGGACATGAAATGAAAAACATGGACAGGAGACAGAAAGGTAGGCAAGCAAAGGACAGTGTATTGACATACAGATTTTAGGTACAAAATTTCAGTCATGCAATAAATAACAACCACACTTCTCTGCAAAGAAAATACTATGCTACTTTTGATTGTCATAATACGTAGGTCAGACACTATCAGACTATTCATAATACCAAATTGCCTGAATCCATTACTAAGGCAAGTTACCTAACCTTCATTACTGGATATCTTTAGACACGAGCTAGATGGGTTTTGGTCGAGAATGATGAAAGTATAGTTAATCTTGCTTTGGGAAAAGAAAGTGAATCAAGTGACCTTTTGAAGCTCACTCTAGTGTTATGATTGCACTCCCTTATGCTTTTGAAAATGCTCCTTTTGTGAAAATTGGTAGGGTTTTTTTTTCCTTACCATCTGCAGACACTGTAAAAGGTGAAGAAAAGCTGGTGGTTCTGTACATGAGGGAGAGAGATATTTTAAGTCATTCTTTGTTGGACTTCCAATTATAAAATGATTGTATTATGGCTTCAGCAAGAATTGCCTGTTGGTCAATACATTTTAGGACATCATTAATTTAAATAAGTATTGGATACTCACGTAAAAAGAAACACATATAGAGCCTTGAATGCAAAAAGAGTCCGTTGCAACTCTTTATTTCTGAAAGGAAATAAAATTACATTTTACCTTTTACTCAGAACAAATTAAAAAAATATTATTATAATGGCTATAATACAGTCCAGAACACTCAGGGAAAAAAAAAAAGTCTCTTACAGACTGTTTAAAATGTTATTTAACCATAATGTTTCTGTGCTTCTCTGTGACTTTTACTGTTTGACCATTTCCAATAATACTATATTTCAGCACAGGAGAATGCATCTGGGAATACCACAAAATTATACAATTTAGAAAAAAAAATACAGTATCGATTTAATTCTAGAAAATACTGCTAGTAACAATAGAAATCCCTAAATTTAATTACAATTACCTTCCTCAAATATTTATGCAATCTTTCAAGAACTGGAAACTTGATAAGCATAATAGTTGTGTATTTGATACATTTTGTATTTTCCTCAGGGAGTGAACAGTTGCTTTTGCAGACTGAACTGTTTAATGAAGATGTTCTTGACGAAAATTTCACTAGAAGTTGGGAATAGCAACTTTCTGTTTGTTGAATCACTTTCTTAAAAAATTCGTCTTTCATTGAATTTTTTTGCAACTTGACCTCAGGAACTGCTCGTAAAGCTGAATGAAGACAAACTGAAACTCCCATAAGGGAATTTCAGATGTAAGGAACACACAAAAAACTGGTAACAAAGGCTCTACTTACTTTTCCTCGTTTTCAGTTCTTTCTTGGTATTTTTCTACAGGAATAAATCCCACTACCTATCTCTTTCTTCAGCCCTTGATTCAGAACACTAACTGCTGAGCAAAACAAACACATTTTTTCAACTGGTTTTGTTGCTGCTTTTAATTCTGCTGGAAGATAAAGGCTCTTTATTATTACTCTGGAATCCCTACTGCAAATACTGTTCAATCTACCCATATACTTGTATCACTAGCTTTACTTCTGTTCTGCTTCAAAGGTTCACAGAAGAAAGAGAACTGAAGAACTGTGCTTCCCCACAACACTCTAAGCAATAGTTTTCAGATCACAGACGAAAAGAAAAAAAAAACCAAACAAAATACTAAACAAAAATCAGATGGGCCTGGCACAATTTCTTGTTACCCATCTCCATACTCTCAAAGCAAACCAAATCTCAGAACCAAATATGCTTCAGAACAGAGACTCTGACATCCCCTCCTAAATTTTTCAGACTGTGATGTATGGTCAGAGGAATGACAGATACTTTTCAACTCTCATTGAAAGGTACATTACTAGAAAGTTGGGAATCACTCTTGGTGTATCAAGCTAAAACACTAGTTGCACATGGAAGTAAAAGAAGACAGCTAAACTCCAAACACAATGGCATGTCTGACCAGCTGTAGCCCCAGCATGGACAGGCACTAAGGCAGTTTGAAATGTCACAGGTACTGTTGACAATACAAGAGAAACGAACGAAGAAGTCTAATTCCTCAGCTACCATTCAAAGCAGCAGAAAATCTAAAGCAAGCCCTCATGACAGTCTAAGGTGCCAGCAGAGAGAATGTAAAAAGTGAACATTAATTCTGTTTTACAGAGGCCTGTTCCTGACAGGGACTCTTGTTTCATCTTGTTTTGTAAAAAAAACAAACCACAGCCCTTGGATGGCTAAAGAAGGACATACCCAGACATTTGGGAAAGCAAATAAAGTACAAATTCAGTGGCTGGATGGAAGAAAAAAGAACTGCATCCACTTGCGCACCATTAATATATCCGATATAACCTTTGACTGCACAACTGTGTAAGTTTTCCATAACCAATGTATATGTTATCACTAGCTACTGAAGAGTATAAACCAGAATATTTAGTTCAGTGTTGGCTAAATCAAGGAGGAATACTTACAGTAATATTCTGGGTTTTATAGTTTTCAATATAACTTTCAACAAAATAATGCCTATTTATATGTATAGCTAAAATAAACTTCAGTTTGAAGTTTATGCCCAACAGAATCAATATCTAGCAGGCAAATTTCCTGTTCAAGTAAGAAAATTATTATTTCTGTTACTGTACCTAAACTTTTTTAAATGGAGAAACACATGCTCTGAAGATAGAACACTGGATCATTTTCTAAGACAGGATTCCTGATGCATGCAAAAAAGCTCTACCAAATAATTTATTTCACAGCTTTGTCATGTCTTTTGTCAGGTTTTATTCTTTTAATAAATAATATGATATTCTGAAGAGTTAACATGTTTACAAATAAAGCAGATAATTCATGTTCATGCTAAAATCATGTTGTTGAGTATGGTAATAAAACTGTAATGCACATGAATTCTCTCTGAAAGGCTTTTACTTTACCACATGTATTTTTATATAAGAACCACATTTTTTGATGAAATGGTAGATGACAAATTACTTCCAATAATTTGTCATAAAAGAGAGTAATAAAGCTAGTACTGTCAGTGCAAGTCAAAATTTTAGTACAGTGTAAGAAATACATAAGTAAAAGTCTCTAAAAATATTTCTTATTCATTCTTTCTGATAAAATTAAGAGACACTTAGTGTAAAAGACCACACCTTGTAATACACTGAGCATCTTAAACGTCTTTTCAAAATTAATGTATTGAGCCAAAAAATATTAGTGTGACAATACCTCAACTTTTGCAAATATTCAAAGGTGTTCTCTGATTGTAAGTCTCTTTTTGAAAGATACGGAAAAATATTATACAACTTTTATTACACAACCTTCAGGACCAAGTAAGGAATTACAGATAGCCTGCTCTGTTTATCATGTGATAAATGATCTGGGCAATTACCAAAAAACAAATGATCTTTTTCATTTTAATGTGGGTTTTGCCAGAAACAGAAAGCCAGAACAATACTTCCAAAAGTTAATATTAACCCTGACAACTGCTAACAAGGACACAGTGTCAAAGCTCAAAACATTTGATTTTACTACACTTTCATATACTTTATTACTTTCCCAAATATTCATAACAAAATTTCATTACTGCTTTGAAAAGTCAATAGACATTTCACCTTTCAGTTACAAAGTTATGAGAAGTTATCAAAATACTTTTATATTTTAATGGCTTTGGGCATAAGTGGCTACAGACCTGCAACAAACAGAAACAAATATCCTGAAATGTCGTCTCATAAAGCTGAGTTTTCTTAGGCAAATTTTATATCTTATTCAATATCATATATTTTGTCTATCACAACTATAGGGAATAAAAAATCATCCTCAGAAAATAAGGGTTGGAAATAGAATGTGACCTTATCTTCAGTCATTTTGATAAGATATTAGTATTCTTAAACTATATTTTACAGCTTTTCTTCTTGTAGCCCAATGGCAAAATAATTTCTATATAGAATTTATAAATTCAAAGATTCATTAAGTTCTTTATACACATTACATAAATGTAATGGGCACAAACTGGAACACAGGAAGTTCCATCTGGAGAAAAACCTCTTCACTCTGAGGGTGACAGAGCACTGGAACAGGCTGCCCAGAGAGGTTGTGGAGTCTCCTTCTCTGGAGACATTCAAAACCCACCTGGATGCGATCCTGTGCAACCTGCTCTGGGTGATCCTGCTCTAGCAGAGGGTTTGGACTAGATGATCACTAGAGATCCTTTCCAACACTTACCAATCTGTGAATTTGTGAGCTGTAGACTTTCATGATCATACACACAGGAGTTTACCTCAAAAAAAGTTTGGGATTGGAAATTGAAATATCTTTCCTATAATATTTCACTCACCTGTTCTTAGTTCCTTGTCTAAGTCTATCCAGATGCTGAATACCATATATTTTCTGAAGAAGAGTGTTGGATAGTTTCCCTTCCAGTTTTGGTGAGTCTCTAACTTTCCTAAACCCTAATGTTAAAGGAAAGAGGTTTCTCTGTGCAGCTGTACTGTACAGTTGAGAGACAGTTTTCTCACAGTGATCTGGGCTTTTTTAGTCCTGTCAGTAGATCTTGAAGGCACAGGTTCTCTCCTGTTAAAAAAAAATTAAAAAAAAAATCATCCAATTTCAGCCTACCTTTAAGTATTGAAATCATTCTAGAAAGTACATACTTGACAAAACCTTTCAAATCTTTTCCATTCGCATTTTACTGAACTTGCAGTGAAAGTGTAGTTGGAATAAAACATACTAGTTCCCATATGTGGCAAGCATTTGCTACTTTAAATAGATTTTGCATTTCATGTATTTTTTCTTCATTCAACATTTCATTAGCAGGCTGCTGAGCCCTAAAAGCAAGGCCTGGAGCATTATGACATTTCAGCCAGCAAAGACTGGGATATGAAGTTGCATGATTGATTTTTTTTTAGAGATGAAAATCAGTATAGATAAGAACAACTTTAAAAAAAACCCAAACAGCACAGATATCTTTGTTTAACTTTTATTTACTTTAACTAGTCTTAGTGGCTAAAAATTCCTTGTTATTGTGGTCATGAAAATATGTCATTTAAATTTTTTTTTAATAGTCCTAATCACCTTCGCAATATCTCTCTCAAAATAACAATTTATATGAGAATTACAGCATGAAAGTCTATTATTAGATGTATGACTCAATTTATCTAGCTTAAAAAAATAAAAAATGTACTTTTGAATACCTCACCAGTTCTTGAGTCCATCTATTACTTTCTTTGTACATATCCTGTTTTTTTTTTCCTACACCTACACAGTAAACAGAATAAGCAGAACTGTATAAAAGGCATAATTACAGTGATTATAAAAGTTTAAAAATACAATAAAATGTTTAAAATACTATCCTGAATATCAAATCATGGACTAGAGGTGAAAATTTCTCTATTATTTGCAGTACTTGTATGTATTATCTGTAAGCCAGGAAGGACTTCCATATTGCTTACAAATCATATTGATGACAGAAAATATGGAAAACGACAATGAGAATGCTAGTCTTTTACCTGACAGAGTACCATGCACATTTTTGGTACACAACACCAT
Source organism: Psophia crepitans (assembly GCA_013399095.1). Lineage (NCBI taxonomy): Eukaryota > Metazoa > Chordata > Aves > Gruiformes > Psophiidae > Psophia > Psophia crepitans. The sequence goes on along the minus strand of VWZZ01005305.1, from coordinate 282,261 downwards.
ATTACCGACATCTGTAATCCCCCTGCTGCCCTATTACACCTGAAATCAGGTCATTTTACAGGGTTTAGCTGTCTACCAAACATTAGCTGAATAATTTTTAATTCATCAGTGTGGGAGATTTTCTAGAGAATTTGAACAACCAGAGTTTCTACCCCACATGCTTCATGACCAGGTTCACCCAGCCTCATTTGGAAGACAGTATCTTCAAAACAGAGTCTTCTAATACCATAGGAAAGCATCAGCTGAAAAGTCAGCATTTCGCTGGCTAATCCAAAAGCCCTAGATATGTTCAGTATCCGGCCCCACTCTTGTTGCAGCTTTAAGCATGTATCAAAAGATCCGCAGTTAACAGGGACCATGCCAAACGTGAGGTTACCTGACAGCAAACATGCTATCAGATACGCAAGATTCATGAAACAAAAATCTACCAGTGCTTAATAAGCACAATCATGCTGCTTCGACTCATGAAATCATAGAAATTGAATTTTGAGATGCTGGGAGAATATGCTGATGGATCTATTACTGTGTATCAGCCCTTTCTCCTATACGTTGACTAGACATCACTGGTTTGCACTTGCAGTGAAAGAATTATGGTCTAGGTGGACCTATGGTATCTCTCAGTGAAACCATTCTCACAGGAGGGTGAAAGCTGTGATTGTTTGTAATAATCCTAAAGGACTTCACAAAGACAAGGAGCAAATGCCTGAATATCCTAGGGGTAGCAGGAGGGAAGCTAGTGGGAAATGGAACAAGTCACAGTGTGAAGCATTTCAGCACTGTCTTTACCAACTAATGCATTATCTCTTAAAGGTTTGAAAAATACAAAGTCTATGAAAAAAATCACTACTAAAATTGAAGTTCTCTTGTAAGCCATTCTAGAAAAGCATTTTCTCTGAATGACTTAATGTAACTGGCTGTGCCTGAAGAAGCACTGTGCAGGATAAAACTGGTAGAAATGGAGCACTGAACTCTACTTTAAGCCTTATAATTTGGGGAGAAATAGAAACCCCCACGCACATGATACATTCCAGTTGGTCAGTATATCACTGTGTTCGTAATATACTACTTTTATAACCATTATGCAGTTAGATTTGGCAGTAGGCTGAAATCATATATGGCTCTGCAATAGGTTTTACTTCATCTGTTTTTTAAGCCCTGAGATATATATTATATAGCAAATTAGTTTTGTCTGTAATGTTCAGTTTAGTGTCTTGCAAATGAGTCTAAAAACCCAGCCATAACACAGAGCAAAGGGACCGTGCCAGTGGTACACGGGTTGTATATGTAAACCTACCATGTCATACTGAAAAAGGTTGACGGATAGAGGTTGTGAAACTTATTAAGAGTTGCAAATTATCTCATGGAGTTTGAAGTACCGTGGCCTGACAAGAAATAGTTTTACCTTCTTGCTAGATTGAAGGAAGAAAGTTCACAGTAGAAGGCAGTGATTGACACACTATGCAAAAATTCCACTGAAGATCTCCTAACTGGACATGATTGCAATGTTGTGCCATTTGCACTTCAAGAAACAATTATTATTATTAGCTTCTTGTTTGCACATGTTTTCATTTTTTGTTGGCTTCAGTACACCTACTAAGCAGGGGGAGAAAAATTATCCTTGGCAGCTTTCCTTATGTTTCTGAACTACATCCAGGGAAAAAAGAAAAATATCCTTTAAATTTTGGTTATTTCTTGTGCAAACTTAAAATGTAAACACTGAATCACAAACAGGAAAAAAAAATATCCAAAAAAAGCCAGACCCAGAAAACAGAATAGTAAAATATCACAGGGTATTCATTTTACCTATATTTTCCATGAGAAGAACACAGTCTATGTTCTTAGCTAAACTAGAGTAAAATTAGAATAACGGTCTCACATACTGACTCAAATAGGTACATACATCATTAAATCAATAAATACAGTGTAGTACCACAAAAAATATAGAGAAATAATGTGTGAACAGGTACCAGGACAAGTCAAAGCCTATAAAAATGATTCAATATTCAGGCAGAAACTTGTAATCATTAAGGGTTTTCAGGACTCTCTCAGCTAGATATTTCTCCAGAAACTAAAGTAACTGCTATGTGAAAGTTTGCAGAGTAGCAGTTTACATGTGTTGCATGAATGCAATCTGTTCATGTCCTTGTCTTTTATTCTGAAAAGTATACAGCAAATAGATGCCAAAGAGAACCAAGTTAATTTAAAACAAATGAAAGATGCTTTCAGAAGTAACACACTCTTCTTCATAGAGCATAGCATGACTATTTGTGTCCAAGTATGAAGATGCTTCCACATAAAATAGAAAAAAAATGCAATAGTCTGAGACTCTGTGAAAAATTTTTCTGTTCTTGGCTGTTCAAAAATTGCTTTGAGTACTGTGATGATACTAGTTCCTCATCTGACTTCTCATGAGTCAGTCTCTTTTAAATGACTGTGATTGCAGGACTGTCAATTTTCACATGGGAAGGGTTTGTACTCCAACCATAAGGTGACTTGGGTTACAAAGTCAAGCATGGATTTTGACCATAAATTAAAGACCAGTCAAAAGAGTTTGTATTTTCCTAAAGTATCATTAGTAACTCTTAAACCAGATTCTGTAATTCCTGATTACAGAAATACCAAAGGAATTAAAAACAAGCAACACAAACCTTCAAGATAATTTGCTTGAACACAACTAGGAATGTGGGGCTGCTCTTTGATCCATCAGAGACTAAGGATTTTACCACTTCATATTAATTACGTTAATGTGGATGAAGAAGAGTATTTTTAGTTATTGAACTTGGAGCTAATTATGATATAGTTAAGAGCGTATGGGTACAATATAAAGAGTAAACAGAAGCATAGAAAATGCTGATCTGTCAAGAAGTAGAGCTTAATTTTGTCTGTTCGTAAATATGAAAACAAAAATTTCAGATAAAAATTAGATTTAACACTTGCTATTTGCCAAAGGTTTGTTGAATTATATCTTTTTAAGGCATGGAGATCTTAAATTAGAATATCTATGTTCCTTAAATAGAAACCTGAAATGATGAAACTGCCTGCAGACATAAATTCTTTCATGTAGATTCCCTGGTCCCCTTGCTCTAATGTTAATGAATTGGGCTATTTTTTCCAAAACATATTTAGACTTTAGGCAACTATCAGGCTCTTTAGCTCTGTCCTTGTTCCACAAATAAGTTTTAGCTTGGTATATGCTTATAAGAATTAAATTTTTCTTTGACAGTCAATATATTTCTACTTTCATTCTAAGAAATCAGTCCCAAGAGAGCCGAAAATTGAACATTCTCCCTCTCACTTCACTGGTAGATCCAAACTAGTAGGCTTTTGCCACTAACATAAGTAAATTTCAGAACAAATTAGGAATAAAGGAATATTACTCTCATATCTGAGAGCAGTCAGAGCACTTTGTCGTGGCTTTGATATTAAATATCTGACTTTCAAAATCTAAAAAATCCTTTTTCTCATATATAACAAAAGAAGAAAACTTGTGAATACTTACTACATCAAGTTTTATGTGAAAAAAAAAACCTAAACTACCTTCAGGTCTTTCCTTTTCAATCACCTTTTCTCTTTATCTCATTTACAAATAGTTTGAAAGCTACCTTCTGTCCACAAGGAAATGACCTCTCACTTGAATTCCTATGCAGACTTTCAAAGCAGTGATATATAATTTATAGGTCTCACAAGTATCAGCTGAAAAAACATTTAATATAAAGATTCTTTATCTGTTAATCAAATCTAGTTTATCCCGCCAAGCTTTTAAAATTAGCTTTGATTTTTGTTAATTCAGGGAGGTTAAATTCCCTTCAGCAAAGCTCAGTGATTTAATAAAAAAATAATAAAATTATTTGGATTTATCTAGTGAATAAAGGTTAAATGATTAATATCTTACAGCTAATTAGAATGCTCTATATTCAAAAGTTGAAAGAGGAGAGGAGAGGAGAGGAGAGGAGAGGAGAGGAGAGGATTACAGTAAATTCTCACGTTTTGCCAAAATACTTACTCTCACTTTCATTATCCCATTTACAGCTTGCTGATAGTTAAGGTATTTGCTTTCATGAGAAACATACAGGAACTATTCCATGACAGCAGAAAGATCGCATTTGGCAGTTAAAACAGTTTTGCTTTTTATCAGCCTGAACTTTGGTTACCTGGTTCCTCTAACACTAGTCTAGTCTTGTGTTTTGTGTATTCATCTAGTATATGAGAGGACTGAAGATCCTTCTCTGCCAGAGGGATTTAAACCTTTTTCATCTAAACTAGAACTTGTGGTACATAAATATAATGTATATTAACATTAAAAATGCACAATAAAGAAAATTATCCTTGCAAAAATATTCCCTTCAAGTGGTTTTGAATTATGCAAATATTATTCCAATTCTTTCTCAATACACTACATACAATTTATATGAGGGATAAGTTTTCTAAAAAATACCTCATTTTAAAACATATTTTTGGTATACTCATTCTGATTTACAATTTCTTTGCTTGTATTTTACAGGAGTTATTTCAGAGCTTTTTGCATAAACTGTGTGGTACTTTTATGAGTTTGGTGTAACACAGAGTCCAAATTTTTAAATTATTTTATTATAAGGGAAGATGGAATACTAAGTTTGTTTATTATTTTTGAAATAGAACTAAGAAAATAAATCCTCTGTTTATTCACCACCATTTCTGGAAAGTCAGATAAAAGTTGTTACAGAATCTAAGATATCTTTTCCCTAAATACAAACAAAAATATCTCTCAGGTATCACATGCTCTCATTCTCACTTAGATCAAAGAATATCACAGGTTCACCCAGCAACTTGTGCCAGGCAGGCGTTTCTCTCTTTCAAATAGAGGTCCCTGTATCATATGTGCTGAAGTAGAACAGATAGGCTGGAAAGAGCCTCTAGATAGACAATTATCCTTCTATTTCAAGTATAACTATTAAATTTATCTAGAATTTCTTGTAGAAATTACATTCATATCCCCGTCATTCTATGCTTCTGTGCTGGCATAGCTCATAGACAGAGCTTCTAATTAATGCTTTATCATTGAAAGGGTTTCCATTTGCTCTGTTAGAACACTAATGATAAGCACGTGTTTATTGTAAAGAAGCCCATCTAGCGTAAACTTGTCCTCACATCCTCTTGGACATGTAGCTATTTAGATTGGATGCAACCCAAACACAAATACCATTTTTTCTGTATTAGTAGAAAAATAGTTCCATATTATCACTGTTGTCTGAAGCAAGAAAGAAAAAAAAAACCCAAACCGCCTCACTTTATTTTCAGAATGCATGTGCCTGAAAATTTTTCACCTTTTAAAGCTATCAAGTATCCTATTTCTCCTAATTTATTCATTATGGCTCCTTAGATTCCTCGAGCAACATTTCATTGCTATATATTTCCACCATCAGAATTATTCATTAACTGCCTTAAATTCAAAATAAACTTTTTATATCCATGGTACATCTTTAAGTGTTGAGTTATTAAATAGAAATGTAATATGAAATATTGGGCAAAATTCAAAGAAACCTATTCCTGAAGAATGGATTTTTATTTATACAATTTTCTTTGTCCCTGTTAATCATGTTTTAATACATAGTCTATACGCATACGTGTGTGTGTGTGTGTGTGTGTGTGTGTGTATAATGGCACAGTCTCAAAAGGAGGAAATAACTCCTAATTTCCTCATTGAAATTAGCAGATGAAGCAAGATATTGACTTTCTACAAAGCCCAAACAGGAACTTTATAGGGGGTCTCCTGTTTCTCAGATACGGACAGCAGCAAGAACACTTCTCTATCACAGCACAAATGCCCAGTCTTTGAAAAAATACTGTCAGTGAAGCCTACATGAGAAAAGAGATTCACAATTGTGCATTGCAAGTAAATAAAAGGAAATTTTCCCAAACATCAGCCAAATATAGGGGAAACGAGGAGGGGTGACATTACAGAACTTAACCTTACCATTTAGCTAGCCCACTGGCTACTTATAAACAACCATTTTTCAGCTTGCTGGCTATTTCGGATTCCACTTAACAGGACTTTCTTTGGCACTGAACACAGAATCCAGACAATTACCAAAGGTACTAGTCGCCTTTCCACATAGACTGGCAAATCTCAGGACAAGAAGAAACAAGGTGATGGAGAAAGAGTTCCTCCTAACGACTTTCACTTACATGTATAGATATTCAATAACCTGTGTAAACATTATCTGTATGGTATGCATAGGAAAAAAAAAAGAGCTACAGGTAATCATGCTTTTAAAATTCTTATTAATTTTTCATTACCTGATTTAGCACCCAGGATTACAGATAGATTTTTCTGTTCTTGTGACTCTGCTAAGACACCTTTCCTCCTCCTCTAAATAGCACAACTTGCCCTAAATAAAATCCTGTGCTGCCTCAGGTCACTGACGTATAATCCTGTGATAAACAACTTCTCTGTATTTAGAAACATGATATACTTTTAAGGCATATGATCCCGTGACCTTTCAAATCTAGAATACATGACTCTGGAGATTCACTTCAACTCTAAAGAAAGTCTGAGAGGTCAGATTTTTCTTTGTTAAAAAGAGAATTTGTAGAATTTATTTACATTTTGGAGATTTGTATAACTTCTTTGAACATTCTGCATTTGAACTTCTTATAATTGAAGTTCCATACTATCTGCACAAGTAAAACAGCCCCTAAGTATTTTCAAATGTTATACTGAACATAAAAATACTTTATTGGCAACAGTCTCATGCCAAAGTGAACCATGGTATAGTTATGATGTAAAATATTTTTATTCATGTGGATTGACCTATATATCACATAGATAACTTTTTTTTTTCATGCCCGAAGAATAAATAGTATAGTATACTATTGCTTATCTAAAAAGAATAAAAGTTACATATGACCTATGTGTGTGCACGTCTTCTCATTCTCTCTGTGTAATCAAATATAAGTAACAGGGACACCATCTTGCTACACTGGTAACTTAAAAACATTATGCATCCTCTGATTTTTCAGAGACATGAAAATTAGTTTTTACCGTGGAAATCCATGATACATTCAGCTTTAAAAAGCTTTAAAAACTGTTCTCTGATTCCAGTTTCCTATTTTTCATTTTTCATTATGCATTGTGATGCCCCTAAGGAGCTGCAGCATGGATGCTGAGAAGACCTTGCCTACTGGGGTTACCTCCCTCCATAATTCTGCAGAGCCACCTGAGAGAAAAATGTATTTGTAGCCCCTGTGAATTAAGAAGCTGAGAGAATTCAGACACCTAGACAAGAATAAAGAAAAAACATTTTTATTTCCCAAATCCAAATCCCATTTCTTCTCCTGAAAAAGAAACGTCATAACGAGTGCTATATAAAATCCCAATTTTGCTATCCTAAGAGATCTTTACTTAATATATATGACCTAAGAACATTATTTCCCTATTCAGTTCCCAGAATTTCATCAATATAAATCAGAGGTTTCCAAACTGTTGTCCACAAAGACATGGTAAATTATCTGTTTCAAGGAAACGTATTAAATAGTATTTTCAGTATTGCCTTTAACTAAGAAGATATATAGTTGGCCAGGAGGAAATTTTGATTATCGATTGTTTTCTGTTAATTTAAGTCTAGTAACCACTTATGTTGACAAACCAATGGTGTCCATCTCACTTTACACACTTAGATTCCAATGATTTTTTTTTTAAAATCCACAGATATCCTTTATTAATTTGAAATTTTCAATACTTTTTAACTAAGCACTCAGCATCTTAACTCGTATTTACAGCTAGAAGTGTAACAATGCTCTCTAGTTTTAGCCATTGGGGGAACTGTATGTGTTCATTCACTCTCCATTACAATCTCTTTTTTCCTGAAAATTTTCATGTTATTTGCATCAAAACAAAGCAGAATTTCAGATCCAATATTAAATTCTCTAGCCTATTTTGCAGGTAGAAAAATCAGTGGGTTTTCTGAATGCTGTGCTCTCTTACAAATGAGTTAATTTGATGCTATAAAATGAAACTTTTTCTCTATCATTCAGTTTAATTTAAATTTAATCAAATAGTTTCTTATTTTTTTAACCATAATCCTAACGTTTCTACTTTTTAAACTGAGTTACACAGTTATAAAAGTAGAGAAAATGTCTTTGGAAAATCTCTCTACTTTAGCTGCAGTGACAGGTGCTATTAGGACAAAATTGTGTATTTTTCTTGAAGATATTTTCCCGTCTTCCTTGACCACACACAAACTAAAATAGATTTATTCTTTGTTCCCCATGAAACATGAAGGAATGAAGAAATATACATGAAATTTTTAGACATTTTCTTGTGTGGTATATTCAACAGTTTTATAGAAAGCCATTGGCAACTTCAGATTAGTTGCTAGGCAAAATTATATTGCCCTTGACACTGATTACAGCATGTTAAACTTCAATTCTGCAGAAACATATGCTAATATAACATAATAGATTAGGGATAGTTTTACTGATATTACAGAGCACGGGTTGTCTGAAATTATCATGGAATCATAGAATGGTTTGGGTTGCAAGGGACCACAAGGATCATCTAGTTCCAATCCCCCTGCCGTGGGCAGAGACACCCTCCACTAGACCAGGGTGCCCAAAGCCCCATCCAACCTGGCCTTGAACACTTCCAGGGGTGGGGCCTCCACAGCTTCTCTGGGTAACCTGTTCCTGTGCCTCACCACCCACATAGTAAAGAATTTTTTCCTAACCTCTAATCTAAATCCCCCCTCTTTTAGTTTTTATCCATTACCCCTCATCCTGTCACTATACTCCCTGATAAACAGCTCCTCACCAGCTTTCCTGTAGGTCCCTTTAGGTATTGGAAGGCCATGATCAGGTCTCCCTGGAGCCTTCTCTTCTCCAGGCTGAAGAAGCCCCACTCCCTCAGCCTGTCCTTGTAGGAGAGGTGCTCCATACCTCTGATCAGCTTTGTGGCCCTCCTCTGGACTTGCTTCAGCAGCTCCATGTCTTTCCTGCACTGGGGACCCCTTAGCTGGACACAGTACTCCAGGTGGGGTCTCACAAGAGTGGAGTAGAGTGGGAGAATCCCCTCCCTTGACCTGCTGGCCACACTGTTTTTGATGCAGCCCAGGACACGGGTGGCTTTCTGGGCTGCCAGCGCACACTGTTGGCTCATGTTGAACTTTTCATCAACTAGCACCCCCAATGATTGTCAGTCCTAAATGTGTTGAACAACTACATCAAACACCATACATCATATAAACACCTTTGATCCACATTGTTTCTGTTGAAATAGCCAGAGCTTACACAATACAAAATTTTTGTTCTTTTCGTGTCAACAGTAGGAGGACAGACAACTCCTGATTTAGCATAAAGTTAAAAAGTCATGAACAAACAATATTTGATCTTGCATAAAGCCTGACAGTACAATGATAAACTGTCCTTATCCCAACCCACATAGTTTACTTTTGTCTTTCCTCTCTTCTCCCCATTCTGCCAGAGAGGGTTGAGCAAGTGGCTGCGTGGTGCTCAGCTGCCAGCTGAGGATAAACCATGACATAATTTTAGATTCAAAAACAATGTCCCCAATTTGAAAAAAGAAAAAATTATAATTTTATTAATTTTTTATATAGTAGAGCATTTTCATACAGTTGGTTATTGTTACACAATAGGCAGGGCAGGCAAGGTAGAGTTGCACTGCATGTAAAGGAGAGATTTGACTGTACAGCCCTTACAAATAGGGATAATGTGCTTGACAGACTCTGGGTGAGAATTAGGGAGATGGAAAACAAAGAAGATTTTGTAGTGGGTGTCTACTACTGATTGGCCAGCTAAGATGATAGCACTAATGAGTTATTCTATAGGCAATTAGGAGAAATCTCTGGATTGGTAACCCTTGTCCTTATGGAAGATACCACACTGCTGTGACAAGCAAGTCTGGGAAATTCTTGAAGTTTGTAGGAGATAACTTATTGTCACAAGAATTCAGTGAGTCAGCTAGGAAAGATACCCTCCTAGACTTGCTGTTTGTGAATAGAAAAGGACTTGTAGGAGATGTGACGATAGGTGGCTGTCTTGACGATGGTGATCATGAAATGATTGAGTTTAAAATTTTCAGTGTAATAAGAAAAAATTCGGCAGAGTTGCTACCTTGGATATCAAAAGAGCAAACTTTAAATTACTCAGGGAGCTACTTAGTGTACCTAGGAAACTGCCTTGAGGGCTTAGGAGTTAAGGAGTGCTGGTCAGATTTTAAGAATTGCCTTTTAAAAGCAAAGGATGAGGCAATCCCATGACGTTGAAAGCCAAGCAAGAGGGTCAGAAGACAAATTTGGCTGAACAGGGCACTCCTCATGGAACTCAAGAGGAAAAAGAAATTGTATTATCTCTGCAAGCAAAGTCAGGCTTAGCAGGAAGATTACAGAGCTGTGGTTTGCATATGCAGGGACAAGACACGTAAGGCCAAAGTTGAACTAGAGTTAAAATTGGCCAATGTTGAGTCAGACAGCAAGAAAGGCTTTTTTAAGTATGTTAATAGAAAGAAAAGGTGTAAGAAAAACATTAGATCGATGCTGAATGAATAAAGTCATCTGACAAATAGGAGCAAGTGGAGGCATTCAATGTTTTTCTTGTCGCAGTTTTTAATAATACTGTAGACCTTGGGCTGCCCAGTTCTGTGAGTTTGAGTGCTGGAGAAACAGTGACTTTCCTTCTTTGGACACTGAAATTGCAAGGGACTGATTGTATCAGCTGAATGTTCACAAGTCCATAGGACCTGATGGGATTCATCCCAGACTACTGAAGGAGCTAGTGGATATTACAGCAGGATCCCTCTGTATAATCTACCAAAGGTCTTGGGAATCTGGGGAGGTCCCTGATGGCTGAAAGCTAGCTAATATTGCTTCAATTTACAAGGAAAGCATGAAGGAGGACCAAGGGAACTGCAAACCTGCTAATCTAACTTCAATTCCTGGACAAAATATGGAGATGGTCACATTGGGTACTGTTGAAAGGTATTTAAAGAATAATACAATCATCAGGCACAACCAACATAGGTTCACAAAGAGAAAGTCCTGTATAATTAATCTGATATCCTTCTGTATAAGGTCACCAGCCTAGCAGATGAAGGGAAGGCAATGGATGTAGTTTTTCTGGGGTCTAGTAAGGCTTCAATACTGTCCTTCACAGCATCCTTCCGGACAAGTTGTCCAACTGCTAGATGAGCAGGTTTGCAGTGCATTAAGTGAAAAAGTGACAGAAGAGCAGAGCTCAAAGGGTGATACTGAATGGGGCCACATCTGGCTGGTGACCAGTTACCAGTGGTGTTCCTCATGGGTGAATCCTAGGAACAGTCCTGTTCAATACATTTATCCATTTATCAATTATCTGGATGCAGGAGTTGAATACACCATTACCAGGTTTGTCAATGATACCAAACTGGGAGGTGCTGCTGACTCTCTTGAGAGACAGGAGTCCTTGCAGAGGATTTTAGATAGATTGGAGCACTAATCAATGATTAATGGCATGAAATTTAATGCCAGATTCTCTGCCTAGGATGGAGTAATGTTGGGCACAAGTATAAATTGGGAGAGGAGTGGCTGGAGAGCAGCCTTGCAGAAAGGGATATGGGGGTGCTGGTCGACAGCAGCCTCAGAGTCAGCAGTGTGCCCTGGCAGCAGAGAGGGCAAAATACATCCTGGGGTGCATCAAACACAGCATAACCAGTTGGTCAACAGAGGTGATTATCCCACTGTACTTAGATTTAGTACAGCCTCATCTTGAGTACTGTGTGAAGTTCTGGGCCTCACAATTAAAGAAGGATGTTCAGGTCCTTGAATGGGTCAAGAGCAGGTCAACAAAGCTGGTGAAAGGGCTGGAAGGAATGTGAGGAGCAGCTAAGGACTTCAGGCTTGTCTAGTTTGGAGAAAAGGAGGCTGAGGAGTGACCTCATTGCTCTATACAGGTTCCTGAGGAGGGGAAGTGGAGAGGGAGGTGCTGAGCTCTTCTCCCTGGGATCCATTGAAGGACATTTTGGAACAGTTCAAAGCTGCACCAGAGGAGGTTCAGAGCGGACATTAGGAATAATTTCTTTATCAAGATGGTAGTCAAACACTGGAATAGGCTTCTTAGAGAAACGGTCAATGTCCCAAGCCTGTCAGTGTTTAAAAGGCATTTGGGCCATGTTGAATAATGTGCTTTAACTTTTGTTCAGCCCGTAATTGGTCAGGCAATTGAACCACATGACTGTTGTAGGTTCCTTCCAATTGAAATATTCTATCCTATTCTGTTCAATTCTATACCAAACACATGAGGAAAATCTAAATTTCTGCCTTTAAGATTAAAGACAAACTGCATCTGAGGAAATACTAAACCTACTTATTCTCTAATCTAGAAGAAATCCTTTTCAGAATTCTGGAACTCCTAATTACCCATTCACTCACATAAAAATGATCACTGCTGTGCTAAACCTGTTGAGATCTTAAAACCCAGTTGAGATCATCTTAGAGTAACATTAAATGAGATTAATAATGATTATTGTATGTTTGGTTTATATAATAAATTAGATTGAAAACATTTATTACATGCCCATCACAGAAAAGCCACAATGGGTGTGTATATCTCTATTTATCTTAAATATTGTTACTGAGAATTTCTATTGCAGATATATAACATGAGAATATTTTCTCTTTGGTTGCACTATTGTATTTTGAAAGGTCTATTGAAGCTAAGGATTTATTTTTTTTAAACTGACATGGGCAAGCAAAACATTCTAATGAGCTGCTTGGGGGAAAATATATTTAATCCTTTAGATTTACTTAGATATTTATATATTCTCTAAGCCCATATCAACAAATGTAGATAAAGCAGTCACAAGTCTCAAATAGATTTAAAAATAAATGTGTCCTATGACATCTCTACATAGTGTTACACCTGCTCAAATGAGCATGGAGCATTCATGCAGCACAGTTCTTTCTCCAGTATAGTTTTTGACTGTTCTTAAAAATGTAGTCCAACAATCACAGCCTGGCTCCTACCTATTGGGAGACAGAAGAATGAATTAGTAGTACTGCTTTTGGGAAACAAGCATAACTTCAGTGTTGACATCCTATTTATCCCCTGTTGAGAAATAAAGTATCTGCATGTATTTTGTGTATTGATATGATGAATTATAACCATTAAACAAAAATGTAATGTGTTTGTTACAGCCACCGAGTAGACAAATTACCATTATGCTCTGCGAGTAATACTTTACAAACCCATTTGTCACACAGGAGAGGTGTCATATGCAATCTGATTCACCCTGCTTAATGTATGAAACAAAACCTTGATTTTCTTCAGCAGATATAAAACAATAACTAGCTTACATTCCAGAACCAGTGATAAATATTTTGTTTTCTTAAAAAAGCGAACAAAAATTCAGCATCTCTTGTGCATTTGCAAGAAATACCTAGGATTACATTGCATTTTAATTGGTGCTAACTACACTGGAAACTTCTACATGTGACACAAATCACAGCAATTACCATGTTACTGTTACCAATTCAATAGAACTCACTAAACTTTATATATAATCAGCATGGTAGATGTTTCGCTGATGTAACTCAGCAAAGATTTGATTAATTTAAGCACAGCTACACTGACTTAACTAGTTTTAGTGACAGTTCTTCTATCCATGTCAGTACAATTTAAAGCCCAGTTTACAGCAGTAGATGACAAGGCCATACGTATGATTTCCAGTATATGGGGCATTTATTATGATCTTACACCAACCATACTCTGGGCTGCATCAAAAGAAGTGTGACCAGCAATCAAGGGAGGTGATTCTCCCCCTCTGCTCCACTCCCATGAGACTCCATCCAGAGTACTGCATCCAGCTCTGGGGCCCTCAACATCAGAAAGACATGGACCTTTTGGAGCGGGTCCAGAGGAGGGCCATGAAGATTTTCAGAGGGCTGGAGCACCTCTGCTATGAAAACTGACTGAGTTGGGTTTTTTCAGCCTGGAGAAGAGAAGGCTCTGGAGAGACCTCACAACAGCCTTTCAGTACCTAAATGGGGCCTACAGAAGGACTGTTTAAAAGAGTGAAAGGATGAGGGGTAATGGTTTTAAGCTGAAGGAGCGTAGATTTAGACTAGATATAAAGAAGAAATTCTTTACTGTGAGAGTGGCGAGGCAGTGGAACAGGTTGCCCAGAGAAGCTGTGGAGGCCCCATCCCTGACAATGTTTATGGCCACATTGGATGGGGCTTTAAGCAACCTGGTCCAGTGGAGGGTGTTCTTGTCCATGGCGAGGGTTTGGAACTAGATGATCTTTGAGGTCCCTTCCAACCCAAACCGTTCTATGATTCTTAAGATGAAGTAGGATAAGAATTTCAACAAGTGCCAGAGTATATACTTCCACACTGAAAGCGAGATTTAGGTAAAAATTAACTTCGAAGATCAGGAAAGGGACCTAGAAAGATCCCTTCAACACCACCTTCATGCTGGAGATGTGTAAGTCACCAGCAATTTTCTTGCCCTGAGTATCAACTTATAAACCAAGTGCTGTCCCCATGCTACAGAACCCCCTGGTGCCTACTCAGGCGCTGAGTTCTACCCTGAACTCTTCTGGTATTTAAAAAGAAGGACTAAATGTAGACATCTATACTACGGATTTACAAATCAAACTTATTTGTCTAGAAAATTCTTTATTATTAATAGAAAAAAATTGAGTGAAACAGCAGATTAATCTCACTCTCTTACTACGTCACATTCTATATCCCTAGATATCCCAGAACAGGAAGCTAGCTCTGCACCAATATATGAAACCTTTATACAAAGTTGAAGACTTCAATTGTGTTCTGTCTTTTGCATTTGGAATTTGTAAATCCAGACAAGTTTCCAGTTGATATTTGTTGAAATAGAGCCTTTTGTTTTAAGCTCAAGGATGACCCTGTTTATGGTACCACACCACCACCAACAACACTATTTCTTCTTTTTTTTCCCCGTGAAAAAGCTGTTAGAACCACTCATGAATAGTCACTATTTGGGTCACAGATGAAGTAAAAGACTAACCACCTGTAAGGGACTGGAGATACGCCTTAACATTGCGGACAGACCTGTGCCCTCTCTTTCCTCTCTCTCTCCCAGGAGGAAACCTCATCACCACGGCAACCCAGTGAATTCCACCTGTCAGGAACTGACATATACCCTGTTTATCTCAGACCATATAACCCAAGTCCTCTGTGTATGCATCCGGGCCCAGGGTCGACAGAAGGACAAAGTATGGGGGAGCTCAGATCTTCTAGAAGTTTCGAGGACCCTCTGGAGACGACACTGGGCATGTGCATCACTGCCGGGTGGAATGTGTGGCTATGCCAAAAACTTATTTGTACAATGAGACAACACTACAAAAAGACAAGATCAGATAGGACAGAGGAGAAGAAGAATAGCAGAGGAACGTTCTCCCACCAGGCTTGAAGACATTGAACTGACAGGAGGCTGCAGATTCATGGTGGTACTTGTTGTGATCTCTCTCTTTCTCTCTCTCTCTCTTTCCCTTTTCCACTCTTTTCTCTCTTTCTCCCCCCCTTCTCTCACACACTTGTAGGCCCAATAAAGTGACTTGGCACTTGACTCCGTCGAGTTTCTGAGAATGCAAAGACCTGATCACAATAAAACACCTAACTGGACATCACTCAGGAGTTAAGTCCAGCCGTCCCCAATCACCCAGAGTCATCTGAGGTCAGTTGGAACACAAGGAGGTTTAACTTCTGCTAAATTAGTCTACCTAGCTGTGGATTGTGACACCACCATACCAATGGCCGTGTGAGAACAACAAAAACTGTACATAGATTGCAACGTTGAGGAAATGCAGTAGCAGAAACATTGTAAATAGAAGATAGCCATTCTAAAAAATCATGCCTTCCCCTGAGTCCTACTGACAGGAATGTGAGCTTTGACACTGAGCTCCATACAGCTGCAATCCATGTGATACTAGCAAGTCATCTAAATCAATGTCTTTTGGAGACTACTAAGCCATGGTCCAGGAGCTATGCAGGAATTCAGTAGATATTTTTGTTTCAAGAAGTAAAAAATAGGCTTTATGTGTACATGTATATACGTATTCATATCTATCTTTGCCCTCCCAACTTAGCTGCAACCTCAACTCTGTTGAGATTTAGAAAGAAGAGCTAAATATGGTTATCTCGATCTCAAATTTACACATCAAGCCTATTTGTCTAAGCATAACTTTATAGTCAATATACAGAAAACAGTATCTGGAGTAGTACTGAGTAAATATTTTAGCATATAAATCTTGCCTAAGGATTCTATTTATGCCTTTGGATACCCCAGTGCAGCAGGCTTGCTCTATGCTAAGTGAGAGAGAGAGTAATAAAACTGATCAGAAACCCCCAATATTTTAAGAAAATTATGATTTAGAAGCCCTGTCTATATAACAGAATGGAACAGGTTAGGGTAATAACCACACAGAAGCCAGAAAGAAAGAAATAATTACCTGTGCATAAAGAAAGGTCGTTCTGTCATTACTTCTCCATAGGAAAGTTCCTGTGAACGTGTGAACAGGATAGAGAATGTGTTCAAACAGGGAGGAAAAGAAATGTCACTGTAAACAATTTGGATGCAGAGAGTTCAGAACAGGACCTGAAAAATCACTTTTGCAGGCCATTATATGAAATTATCATGAATCGGGACGCTGGCATTCTGGAACATATTGTAAGTTTCCAAATTCCCCAAGCACACCAACCTGCGTCCACTTTTTTGCAGTAGTTCCCAGCAATTTTGTGTTCTCAATTTGATTTCTAGCATCCTTAAAGTGTAAAAACAAGGAAATCCACAGCAAAATAGATGAAGGTAGCTATGTAGCAGAGTCAAAATCTTTGCTGGTCCTGTTCTTCTTTCTGTAGCAGATGATGGCAAAAAGAAATTAATCTCTTGGGTTTAGTTTTGTGGTTTGATACTCAAAGTATGACTTTCATCTTTGACCTTAAGTTTCCCTTCTGGCTTTCTAAAAAAACTTAACTTATTCAAGTTTTTCAATTCTTTTTCCATTCCTTTCTGTATAACAAGAACAATTCCATGAACTGGTCTTGTTCCTCACAGATTACTTAAATACAAACTTTTGTAAGGCATTCCATGCTCTGTAAGACAGGCAAATTCCTTCAGTTCCAGGAATTCATTGAAACAATCTTTCATCTGCTTTTCTTATCCCAAAATTAATTCCTTCCTATAAACACGGTTAACTCCTCACTCTTGGCACTTTTTAAGGTATCAATATATACTGGTGGCCTGACAAGCTCCCCTTTCCTCTCTCAGCACTCATTTGTCATTAAGAAGGTCAAAAAAACCAAACAAACAAACCAAAAAACCCACAAAAGCCAAAGAAAGAAAAAGAAGAGTTACGTACTTTGAGGTAATTTTTTATAAATTCTAAGTTTTCCAGACTTCTCTCTCAGATCCAGGACAGGTAGTCTTACCCTGTGATAAAACTGAATAAGCGTGTAAAGTTTAAAACGTATCATTTTGGCCTTAAACCATTTCTTCTTGCTCCTTTAAAAAGGAATGTCCATTGGCAGCAGATGCACCACAAGCAATCTGGTCTTCAGCAGGACCTTAGTTTATTAACTTTTTAACACTGATACTGACACAAAAAGAAAGTGATAAATATAGTTATCTTACATTTTTGTTAGTTCTTATTTTGGTTTCTCTAAAACGACTTGAAAAATATACCAAGACTGTAGGAGAAGTTTACTTTGCCAGAGTCAGCAGCTCTCTTGAGTTCTGTTCTCTTTTTAGCACCACTGTGGAGTTCCAAATCTATCTATTTTCAGTGCATTAATGAAGAGTAATTTAATTGGGGGGAGGGAGGGGAACATAAATATAATGGAAAACATCATCTCTACACCACATTATTGACCTGAGGTGCTGCATTCTGATTCTTCCCCAAAGCTCTGGATCGAAATTTTAGAAGCATTACATTCCTCTCTGAGTACAGTTCAGTTTGTTTCTATCGTAAAGTTGAAGGGTGATTCAGCTGTAGTTTTTTCCCTAAATCATCTAATAAAAATAACTACAAAAATTCAGTTTCAATAACTACACGTAACAAACCAGGATACCTTTAAACTTCAGTCTGCAGAAATAATCCACGCCTATTCTCAAGGAAAAAAATCTTGACTCTAAAAACCACATGTTAACAAAACAAAACAAAACAAAACAAAAAAAGCAAAGTCCCATCAAGGTAAAATGGAATTACACATAAATTCTAAATTCTACCTTCTTTACATTCAATAATTACAGAACAGCAGAGATTCACATGCTAATGAACAAACAAACCTGCAGGTGAGGAAGATGGATCCTTACCATCTTACATTTTTAGGCACTATGGAACTGATTATTTTTAAATAGAAAAAGGAGTAATTATAATACCATGTATTTTTAAAGACAGACAGATAGTAATTTTCTGATTACTAAGAACAGTGATTAATAAGATTTATTTATCGAACACCCCTTTTATACTTACCATCACTTATATGCTTATAGTTTATACTTGGGAGAAGGCACAATATTAGAATCACAGAAGGTTTTGTTGAGCTTCCATGGAACTGTATGAAGGAAGATTTTTTGCAGGAAATTCAATGGAAATAAAGTAAGTCCTAGGAATATTTGCTAGTTTCAAGTTGTAGAAGAGTTAGTATGCAAAGTGCAAGAAGAATAACTACTAAGAATAGTTCCTGCCTGGCAGAAAGGAACGGTAAGGTACAGAACAGCAAAAGTAGATGCATAACTGCTATAGAGGTGAATTAAACTGATGTAAAGTAAGGACTAGGCAAAAAGCTTGGACCCTTTTCATACTTTCATAGACATACTGTAATTCCTTCATAATTACAACAAGATCCCTTTTTAGAACCAGTTTTAGGCTAATAATACTACTCAATAATATTTGAGGAAAGCAATCACATTCTTCCTCAAGCTTTCTTTTACCAAGCCAAAGAAGTAACATTTTTTAATGTACTCTTATACATATAGGCTCTATATGTCTGTTCTGAATCTGGTCACGTTCAACCACTTTATCAAAATGAACAATCAGGTCTGTAAATAGTTTTCCAGATAATATCTTATTCTTGTCTAGTGACATGGTACTAATATTCTGATATCCAAAACAAGAGTGGTAATTTTCTACACACTAGGATTTATAAGAATGCATGAAAAATTTTCAGTGACTTCCCAGATGTTTGTGTGAAATAATCAAAAATATTTCTATTAATTTTCATATGCAACAAAGATCATAAACATAGTGGAACCAAACAACAGGTAAAACATAATTGGAAACATGAATAATGTTAAAGACAAATAACGTGAAATAACATAAGTAACAGGAAAACATGTTTTCAAATGTAGCTTTTTATGTTATGCAAACACTCTAAAAGAAAGTTTACAGGATTATCCTAACTGGAAATCCTGAATATCTTTCTGTCAGTCCTCCCTTCATAACCTGTTTCACTCTCTACCATCTTTAAGTGAAAAGCCAAGGAAGGAAAAAATAATCTATTCAATTTTTACCTGAAAAAGTAAAGAATGTCATATATTTTCAAAAACATTGCTGAGCAATCAAAAAAACCCTCCGCTTTTATAAAACTCAATCTTGAAAAAAAATCTTCCAAGGAGAGTAAAAAGTATGAGAAAAGAAACAATTTGTTCATTCTGCTTGCAACCATTTAATGTGCATGTTTATATCTCAAGGCAGACAGGTATTATGGAAAATATTTGTAGAAAGTGTGATTTGGTGCTGAATGCCAGGTTAACAGCACATAGGGATGAAATGAGGGCTGGACTACTACTAGTTGCACCCTGACAGCAAACACCTGAGTTACCTTCACTCAACCACCAAATTTTCTGTCTGCAAACAATTTTCTAATGGCATATCCTTTGAAAAATAATTTTTTTTATATCAAAGATGTATAACTTCACTGATGTCTTCATTTCCAATCTTTTCTCTAGCAAGAAATACCAAATTTTCTTTCAAATTTCATCTTTCACTGGATGAAAATTAGCCCCTTTCCCAAAGGCCAAAATGTTCTAAGACTGTTGCTTTTTAAAAGTTGAAAATTCAGCCTTGGGGCAGGAGAAGTCATAAACTTTTTTCTCTCTTTGTTTTTTCCCTAATGACACGAACATGTGTTCCCCACCTTCTGACTGATTTTCCAAGATCCCTCTCACAGGACAGTCCTGGAACCAATTCCAACCTCCCTGAAGCAATCACCCACCTTTCCTATCTGATGAAGCATTTTTTGCCTTGAGGAACAGTTCTTAAACCTTTGACTCTACAAGTACCTTCTCTGTCGTATTTACTCTTTAATACATACATTAAAATCAACAACAACCAAACCAAACCAAACCAAACCAAAATGCCTTAATTAATTTTTTTTGCAAATAACAATAGCATGGCATACCTACTGAGATATTGTAACCTTTTATTCTACCTGTGTGGGTTTGCTGAGTGGTGGTGAAAGGAGATTTGGAGGCAGTGTATACCTTACATGATAAGGTAGCTCTGTCAGGAACAGAACTGCAATGTGACTTTAAAACCCAAAATCTGGTACTAACAGTGGTGACTTGTCAAGTAAACATTATTACCACAGACAATGAAGAAATAGTAAATGCTTAAATGAGTTTGAAAGTCACAAGAAAGACATTAAGAAGTTAGGAAAGTGAAATAAACCTATTTAAATCCCATTACAGAAATTTTGATAAGAGGTACTTCAGGCATACTTTCAGGAATTTGAGAATAAATCATAAAATAAAGGTTCACGGACATCAAAAATGGTGTTCCTATATTCACCTTCCAGAACACTCCAATACCTTTACCTCTCACAGTACTCACCAGATCTTTCTTCTAGATTCTATCCTATCTCAGTCCTCTGCTTAAAATGTGTTACAGTTTTGTGATCCTTGTCCCCAGATTGTTCTGTCCCAACCGGTCTCAAGTCATCTCAGCCCTGAATCCTCCTCGCTCCCTTCTTGGTGCGCTACCCAACTGATGCCCCAGTCAGCCTCCCCATAGAGATAATTTGTGCATTTTTTCCTGACTGTACAGGGAGCGACTTTATGCTTTACTTCTGTTCTTCATCCATTTCAGGCTACGCCCTCTGGAGAGCTCCTCTACCCAGCAGTAAACAACAGGGCAGGAGCCTCTCACTGTATTGCTGCTGGACACCCTGCACCGTGCCCCTCAACAAAACAGTACCTCCACTGTTAAAAAATCCATGTCACTCACTAGTAGGGAATCATAATCAATTAATAAAAAAAATAATTATTATGAATTTAGTGCCCAAAAGTGAGGAAGCTCAAAAGCTGGTGTGCCAGTTCTCGCTTACATTAGACTCGGACTTTCCAATTACGTTAATTTAATTGCCTTACACAGACATAAGAACAGTTGTGCAATATTCTCCACTGACCTAGGTTAAATTTACTAGGATGAGATTGTGATCTCTTCTTTCATTTCAAAAAAATATACAAGAAAATAAAAAAAAAAATTAATCTCACCCAAAATAGTTACAATCCAGTGGCTGAAGAGAATTAGCACGCAATATGCAAGCTCTTGTCTCTCTGGCTGGGGATTAGGCTCTTTCTAAATTATTTCTTGAGAAAGAAGACTAGCAGAAAAAAGATTCTGTCTGTCCTTACAAGCACAGTGTGCATTCACTAAACAAAGCCGGAATCCAAGCGTGTGTCTCTACTTTTCCAGGTGAAGGCTTTAACTACCAGGCAATTTCCCACTCCAGAATAATTCTGCCTCTCCTGTATGGGTTGGATCTGTGAAAGCTTCCTGATTAAGATGTTATCAAACCAATATAACTCTGCAACTGTTCAGATACATTTGTACTTACATTTTATAACAACAAATGAAAAACAAGGCATTCTTCAAAATATACTCTGACAGCTTTCTACAAACCAATAAACAGAAACCCCATGGTAGTATCTAAATGAGCACATGAGCTCCACCGAATACTAAATAATAAATGAGTTCTTATCCTGGCCCTATTAATTTTAAATACAGATACTCTTACCTTTGGCATAAGCATACAGTCTCTCCACCCTTTCCAGCTGTGTAATAGAGGAGCGTTGTTAGCATCCATGAATAACTTTGCTGGATTATATACAAGGAAAATTATACACTTTATTATAAAATCCCAGAGACAAAATAGTATATAACTCAATGTAGCGGTGTTAATATTGGTCTGGTAACCATAATTGTTTATCTAACTTTTCATTATTAAAATCTTAAGTTTCATTGACTTTTCTATTTTTGCTGTACTGTTAAATAAGGAATTTGCATAATGAAGCACAAATCCAACCAATTCTGAAACTTGCCAGTGAGCAATGTGTTTTGTGTGTGTGTGTGTGTGGGGTTCTCAAATGAAAAGTATCTCTAAGTAACACAAATTCATCTTTCGAATACTCCTGATAACTTTTTTTATTACCTTCAGGCAGCTCAGGTGTCTGCATCCTTTTAAGTCTAGGAAGAGCTGGCTACCTGAGCTGAATTAGGCATGTGTTTAATTAGCTTACTTTGACAACTAAAACCTTTCAGATGGTGACTGAAATGGGCAGGCCCTTCCTTTACTAACCCATTGACCAGAAATAACATACATTTAAATTTTCAAGTAGATGAAGTCCCACAATGACAAAAAACAACAGCTTGAGTTACTTTACAACATAATTGTGTGGGCATTACACATGAAAGCAGAAGCCTTCACTGCATTTGATCAACATTGTATTCCTATTTTGACTGATTTACTGCAATGAATTAAGATTTTTTTTTTTAATTCATAGACATGTAAAAAAGAATTTAGTAGTACTTTACCATATGATCTTATAAGTTACAATACATTGAAGTGTTTTACATCAAACACCTAATATATCCCTTAAGAATCAAGATATAATTCCAGTGTCCTTCTCATGAACAGAAAAAGTAGAAGTCAGACTGGACACCATTTTTTTTCATTCGTTCTAGGAATAATTCAAACCAGTAGAGCAGTAACCTCTAGCAGAGAAGACATAGAAAAGATGTTAGCTACAACTGAAAGTTTTGATGGTGCTACATAAACATGTATGTTTAAACAACATTAATCCTTAATGCAATCTTGTATCTTTTCTTTCTACATTATTTTAAATACATGTGAATCATATCTTTAAGTACATGACTCATCCATGTGGCTAGTTCTCAGAAGTAGGCCATTACCATGCAAAAGATATAGGTCCTTATAATGAACGGACCAAAGCAGAAAAGACAAACAGCTTAAACTAAAGGCTATCACTATTTTTAATCCTTATGACACTTTTTACTGTATTATACTTTTATTTCACCCTTCTCTCTTTCCATTACCAGTCTATAAACTAAATGCCTGATACTCTATCAGCAGTATTGATTTTTTTCACATCTAATTTTAATAACCTTAACAATAATTTAGTAATTTAATTATTAAAAACCACTTCTTTAATTATCTAGTCTGTAAAAAAACCCAAATAAACCTAACTCAGGGGTCAGATGTGTTTGCCCACAAAAAATACAAGAAAGAAATGTCACTCTGTAGCCAGGAATGGAGTATACCTTCCCCACAGTAGTATGTTTTTGGATCATTCAGCTATGTCATGAAACCTCAGATTAAAAAATGAAGCCAGGGTCCCTAGCATATACAAATAGCTAACCGAGTATGGTAGACTCCTGCAGAGGTCTGTGGGTGTGCGTAATACCCAGAATATTCTACAGAACATCAGGTATGAAACAGACATAGACATTCAGAGGTTCAGTGTAGGCAACACAACAAACTTAAGTTGCAAAAGTGAGGAGATTATGATAGAAAATTGTCTTAGACATGGATATGGCAGATGGCCAGGTAGTGTGAACTGAAAGGAGAGGAAAAAAGATGCAGAAGTGTTACCACTCTTGGAGATGTTTATAAAATTAGTAACTGAAGGTATAATAACAACTAAGCTTGTCGTAAGAGCTTCCTACTGCTGATCAGTAGAGAGGAGAATAAAGTGGCAAAACACAAGTATGAAGGTGGAAACCCCTTACTGAGTGGGAATGACTAATACTGAATGAAGTAATGCAGGATGTCAGTGGGCATCAGCAAGGGAGTTTGGTCAAAAGTATCAACGGAAAGAATGAAGAAAGTGATAGTAGAGAACAGGGACCTGAGGTAACATGGAAAAAGCAATATGAAAATTTCAATAATTTCATGGAGCAGAGATCATAAAAATAGGTAGAACTGAGATAGAACAGTGATCCTTTAACGATGGCTTATTCTAAAATGTTGCTAAACACATCTATCTTTTCTAGGATAGTAGCTTACTTACCACAGAGTCATGTTGAAGTTGGATAAGTTATTAACTTTTAGATTGATGGCTTTATCAATGTCTCTTCACATTTCTTAACTAGTGTACCAATATTAGCTGGCATTGTGTACAGATGCATAGAAAGATGGACTAACTACACTTACCAATAATGCTGACAATCATTTTCTGAACATTAGATTATCATAGCTATAAGTTTCAAGAAAATCTGAACTAAATAAATATGTGTATAAACCAAATACTGCAAGAATTAAAAACTAGCCACCAAGTTTACATAAAATAAATGTAAAATTTTTGCTAGGAAATCTCCATGGGAATCCATTTTCATTCACTCCTTCTCTGTGTACATGCTGAACTATTTCATTTTCCCAGTGGGAGAACTAATTAAAATCACAGAATAATACCAATTCATGAGTACAGAACTCAAAAGAAATAATTTACCATGCAAAAAAAACCCCAACAACCCATGTTGATACACATTTCTTTAAACAAAGGATGACAAAAATAAATGAGAAAGCTGAGCACATATGTCTTCTGATTTGCACATACCATAGTGGTGTCCTTACAATTTCTTTTTGTCCCATCTCTTGAGAACCATCTTGATGTAAATATCAAAAAACACCATTTATAAAGATCATCCCATTCAGCTAGGCAATATGGATATTTTACAACTAAAGAAATGAAAAAGGTAATTATCAGATGGGTCCTTTAGAGGAAGCATTTGGATTATTACAGACAATTCTCTTCTATAGTTCATTCATCACCTGTTCAAATGTCCAAAAAATTTATGTAATAAATTATGAATGTGCTCTGACCTTCTGTCATATATAGGTGATATTGATCTTTCAGTTATTTTGTAACAGAAGTGCTCTAAATCTCAAAACATTTGGAAAATAAAAGGGTCAATGGAGGAGAAAGGTTTTTCTTATCCCCAAGGTTATTTTATTTCGTATTTTATTAAAATGAGATTTTACCTTCTATTTCAAAATTACAATTAGAATGCTAAGAATTAGAGCTGGTAGTGTTAATTCTCAGGAGTGTGGTACTCAGGCTCTGTGGGAGGCAACACAGAAAGTAGTCTCTCAAGTGGATTACTAGATGACAGAGAATGCAACAGCATAGACAAACACAGACCAGCAGAGAGGTTTGGAAAGAGTTAGGGTAAATATGTGTACTCTGTGAAATTAAAGTGATAGCACTTAAACACCAATTTACCTGATAGCAGTTTGCATTTCTGCAAGTTCTTCATGGTGGAGGCTATAATCAAGGTCCTAAATTCATCAAGCTTAATTTTACATTTCTGAAGTGGCAAAGAGGGCACTTTTAAGAAGACATTATCACTTGAACAGCTTTTTTTCTGCCCTTACTGCTGTTAACCATTGTCTCTCACTGAGACACTATGGCCTATTTAATCAGTGCTGAATTTACCTTGAGTCCATAACAAGACCATTTACTTCCCATTTGGTTCTACTCTGAGCACTCAAATGGGACCTAAATGTCCATAGACCTTGTACTTGCCCTTTGAAAAGGATGACTTCACTGTGAATGGAAAATAAAGATGCCCATTAAAAAACTCTCTAGTATTAGAAGATATTCTTCCTGACATCATTACACAGGAGTGAGCTGTTTGTATAGCTGTAGAAGAAAAGTTTTCCTAGCATTGATCCATTATAGGTTACTGTGAAACTGTTTATGTCAGTGCATGCAGCTTTAGGTGCTTCCATCCCTGTAGAAAGTGTCCTAAAATTCACAAGGCTGACATTAAAAGTAATTCTCACATCCTACATTTTGTTCTGTCTAGGTGGACCTTTTTAACTGCACCAATTTCCACATACATTAGTAGTAGTCTGCAAGTAATATGGAATCAAAAGATTGGTAGATATAATTATTTGGAAATTTAAGTACTTCAAAACTATAAGTCTTTATTCCTGGAGACATAATAGAAAAGCAGAGTATGAAGGCTCCATCTGACCCCATTTGTCTTTATTATTACTAATGCTGGAGTCCTTTGACTTTTATTCCAGAGAACAAAAAGCTTTTCCTCTGTATCTCATACTATTTGAAGTGTCATAAGGGAAATCAAATGCAACTAGCCCAGCACTGAAATGTAAATAGAGTGTAACAGATCAAATTTATTTCACTGTAATCGAGTATGACAGGAAATGAAGATAAGAATAACACAGGGAATTTATACATGTAGAATGTGTTTACCCCAATGCAAATATAGCTAGAAGTTCAGCAAGAACTTCTAGCTTCAACTTCTACGAGAAAAGATAACTGCATACTGACCACATACAGTTTGTGTATAGGATGTGTATATCCAGTAGATCCAGCATCACTTGCACAGTATCTGTTCGGGATCACCATTTTAGTGTTGATTCTAAGATACAGAGACATCTGACATGTCCTGTGCCAGCCTGTGAAGATGACTTGGAAACCTTGGGATATACAACAGGGGACTAGGCATCAGCCCAAGGTGGTATTCTTTGTTGTGAAAGGATAGAAATAAGCATTCCTCATTGCAATGAACATCAGCAGGGAGGATGGATGGAATCTTAAGCAACTTATTTTACTATTGATTATGGAAAAATAAGATACATGGGCTCAGATGCGGATGCCTACATTATAGGTATCTGAGTTTAGCTGATAAAACTGCAAACCACATACTTTGCTATAGCGAGATCATGGCTGCTGATCAAGAGAAGTTGTTTTGTCCCTCTACTACTGGGCACTGGTGAGGCTACACTGGTAGACTGTATTCAGTTTTGAGCTCTCTTGTTGAAGAAAGACACAGACAAATTGGAGATTGCTCAGAGGAAGTTGTTAGGGTGCTCACAGTCTAGCTGGCATCACCTAGAAGGGGAGGCCAAGAAAGTTGGGCTTGTTTAGTCTCCTGAAGAGGAGGCTAAACTGTGGACTAGAACAGGCCTGCAGTTACCTGAAGGGCAATTGCAAAGTCATGGAGTGTCGTGGTTTCAACCCAGCTGGCAGCTCAGCACCACGCAGACGCTCGGTCAGTCCCCCTCATTGGAAAGGGAAAGAGAATCAGAAGGGTGAACGTGAGAAAACTCGTGGGTTCAGATACAAGAGTTTAATAAGTGAAGCAAAAGCCGCGTGCACAAGCAAAGCAAAACAAGGAATTCATTCCCCACTGCCCATGGCAGGCAGGGGTTCAGCCATCCCCAGGACAGCAGGGCTCCGTCACGCGTAATGGGTACTTGGGAAGACAAACGCCATCACTCTGAACGCCGCTGCCCCCCCTTCCTCTTCCCCAAGCCCCTTATAAACTGAGCATGACGCCATATGGTATGGAATGTCCCTTTGGTCAGTTGGGGTCAGCTGCCCTGTCTGTCCCCTCCCAACTCCCCGCACACTCCCAGCCATCCCGCCGGCGGGGCGGTGCGAGAAGCAGCAAAGGCCTTGGCTCTGTGTGAGCATCGCTCAGCAGCAGCAAAAACATCTCTGTACTATCAGCGCTGCTTCCAGCACAAACCCAAAACACAGCCCCATACTGGCTGCTGTGAAGAAAATTAACTCTCTCTCAGCTGAAACCAGGACATGGAACTAAACCTTTCTGCTTAATGCAAAGGGCACTAATAGAAGGAGCAACAGCTGCAGATTGCAGCTTGGGAGGGTCAGGTGAACATCAGGAAAGAAAATTCACTGTGCATTGTGCATCACCGGAATGGCTTGCTCAGAGTAGCTATGAAACCTGTCTCCTTGGAAGTTTTCAAGACTAGATTAGACCAAGCTATGTGAATGAAACGATCTATTCTTGGCAATAGTTGTGCTTCAGTCAGAGCTTCGGGATAGAGATGTCCAGGGATACCCTCCAGACAACATTTCCACAATTTTTAATGTTGGATAAGCTGAAATAAAATTTATTGGTTTATATTTTTTTCTTCAGTCTTAATGGTGAAATCCTGGCCTCATAGGAGATCAGTGGGAATTTATCCGATTGTTGTGGGGCTGAGACACAATGATTTGTTGCTGAGGAAAAGCAGAATTGTGCTTTAATTTATGTTATGGAAAAGCCAAACTCAGAGAAGAACTAGAAACCTTAATAATGTCCATTTTTCCTTTCCAAGTCATACTTTGATAAATGTCAGAGACAGATGCTACACAGTCTAAGAAAAAAATAAGTTAGTAGGTTGTTTGCCATAAGTATTGATTCTGCACCTAATCACTATTCAAACATTCAATTTTATTAATCTAATAGTTGATTACTGTGTTGGAAGGTTGAATTTTCCAACTAAAAAACCCTGCAGATATCTAAGTCTATTTCCTGTTCTCTGTTCTAACACAATTAAAAATAACTGATACTTTAAATCCCAGCTTTAAAAAAGTCCCATAACTTTATGCATATTAGCAGCATTATTCATTTAGTACCTGGAAAGTGCATATTTAATTTCCAACTAAAAATATCAAAAGATTCATCCCCTGAAAAGTATCTAAATATAGATTACTTCATTACCTGTAAATCAGTCTCAAAAATGAGGCAGCGTGCGAAGTGCTAAATGAGAACCGACTGGTTAAGTGCTGTGCCTCTTGCAATCAGAAGGAATAACAATTACAGCACCAAATGCTAATCCTAAGAAATCAAAACACAGTTAGGCAGCCACTAAATTCTATTATAAAGTGTAATTATTATTATTAGACTTCTTTCAGAAAATGAAGGGATAGAAACATTATGCAAGTACTTAACCTTTTTTAGTAGCTAGGGCATTGTTCTTTACTGTGCTGCTAAATATATTCATCTTTAAAAAGAAAAAAAACCCTCTAAATTCTGAAAACACTAGCTGGTTCTTCTCTTTAATGTTTAATCAGAAATGTTGAGATATTCTAATTTTTTTTTTCCTGAAGTGGATTAGATGAAAAATGAAGATCTGTTAAGCAGGCAGAATGTGTAACAATGCTTTGTAATTAGCAGAATCTAGAGCTAAATGTATTACACTACTGATGTATGTATTTCTCATGTGGGGTTTTTTATTTTTTCAAATACCTAACATATTCTGTCACTACAGTACAAAGAAAAAAGGAAATCATAGCCATGATGTGTATACAGACTTATAACTTTGCAGATGTATGTATGTATCAAAGGCATAATTTTACTAAACTGGAGTCACAGTCACTTTTTTTTTTAATCTATATAGGAAATTAAATTGGTCTAAATATAAATGAATGGATACTACAGCTATAAATCCTGCCCTGGGACTCAGGCGTACTTCTTTTCTTGCCTAAGCAGTACCGATTCCTGTGATTCCTTGCATATAGCAATAGATTTATTTTCTAGCCATTTACCTATACAGTGAGTTATCTGTCCCCTTACCTTCTTGTTAACCTCCCTAAAACCCCCTCTTTTCCATTCTTATTGTTGATCATGATGGTGTATGGCAGGGAACACCTCCTTGGCTAGTTCAAGTCACCTGCCTAGTTGTGTGTCTTCCCAACATCTCATGCACAAGCCCCCCACCTCCCATCTATTCATGCGGAGGCAGAGGGAGAATCAGAGAAGGCCTTGAGACTGTGCAAGCACTGCTCAGCAACAGCTGAAAGTGAGTGGGCTATCAGCATTGGTTTTGGTCACCAGTCTAAAACACTATTCGACAGCTGCTATGAAGAAAATTAACTCCAACCCAGCCAAGACCCAGTATACCTCTCCAAACAGACAGCTGAAATGCTGTTAAAAAATAATTAAAAAAAAAATATATTGCCATATATTTTATCTTCTGTGTGGACTATAACAGTAATTTCTTTGAAAAATCCTACATGCTAAGAAAAAGAAATCCAGCCCCTCTATTTTCACATAAATTCTTGTTGGCTATTTCTAGCCAAATCACTCCTCCTAAGACATTTTGGAATTTCATCCAACAAATTGCTTCTAATAACTTCCTCATTTGGAAGTGAATCTATATTTGTTGGCTATTGATCCCTTTTCTGAGCTGCATGTTCCACTGAATTGTATTCCCTTGAGAGTCTGAGCTTAGCAGGGGTGGAAATGAGATTCAGATGTTTTCCCAAAACATTGTTATACTGACAGGTTTTCCTTGGGTCTAATCTGTGATGACTACTTCCTGCTATCAATCCTAACCACCTTCCTGAACTGATGGCTGCCATTTGTTCCTTTATTCCTTGCATTTGTTAATTAGCTTTATTCATTCATAGACTGTCATAAATAATTCCCAACCTGTCTGCTGCTTGAGGACAGCCTGGCTCTGGCAGCAGCAGCACGGTTTCCCGGCTGGTGGCTCTGCCTGGAGCTGTCAGGATGCTACTGACCAAAAGTGATCAAACAGTGTCGTGGTTTTACCCCAGCCAGCAGCTGAGCATCACAAACCCAGAACAGTCACTTTTTCTTCCCTTTCACCTAGCTGTGAGTTCATTACATGGCTTTGAAAGATGAATGTTTGACTCCTAGCCTGGATTTGATCTTGTCTTTCCTGCACCTAAACCTGTGTACTGTTGGCATGCTGCTCCTCAGCTCTGCTGCTGGCTGTTTGCTGTCCACTTTGGCAGCAGTACCTGCTGTGCGCAGGTCTAAGTGGCTGTGGTTGGTCCTCAGTGTTTAAGGCATTATCTTTTCTCATACTCTGTGGTCTAGCAGCTTCTGTTTAGTAGATCTACGCAAAGTCATAAAAAGGACACAAATACAGTGAAGAGTGAGGGAGAGGCAGAGACATTGCACAGTGTATGCAAGCTATCTTAAAGACTACGTCCTGATCACAAAGCGTAATTTGCTTTTCTGACAAGTTCTCATTTTAAGGAAGGACAACTTCGGGATAGGATAGGACAGGATAGGATAGGAGAAGAAGGAATCTGGGGAACTACAGGCCTGTCAGCCTGACCTCAGTGCCAGGGAAGATCATGGAACAAGTCATCTTGGGGGCAATCACATGCCATGTCTGTGACAACTGGGGGATCAGGCCCAGCCAGCATGGGTTCATGAAAGGCAAGTCCTGCCTGACCAACCTCATCTCTTTCTATGACCAGGTGGCCCTCCTGGTGGATGAGGGAAAGGCTGTTGATGTAGTCTACCTAGACTTCAGCAAAGCCTTTGACACGGTCTCCCACAGCATTCTCCTGGAGAAGCTGGCGGCCCATGGCCTGGACAGGTACACTCTTCGCTGGGTTCATAACTGGCTGGATGGCCGGGCCCAGAGAGTGGTGGTGAATGGAGTGAAATCCAACTGGCGACCAGTTGTGAGTGGTGTGCCCCAGGGGTTGGTGCTGGGGCCCACCCTCTTCAACATCTTTGTGGATGATTTGGATGAGGGAATTGAGTGCACCCTCAGTAAGTTTGCAGACGACACCAAGCTGGGGGGAAGTGTCGATCTGCCGGAGGGTAGGATGGCTCTGCAGAGGGACCTGGACAGGTTGGATCGCTGGGCAGAGGCCAACGGGATGAGGTTTAATGTGGCAAAGTGCCGGGTCCTGCACTTTGGCCACAACAACCCCAGGCAGCGCTACAGGCTGGGAGCGGGGTGGCTGGAAAGCTGTGTAGAGGAAAAGGACCTGGGGGTGCTGATTGATGCTCGCCTGGACATGAGCCGGCAGTGTGCCCAGGTGGCCAAGAAGGCCAACGGCATCCTGGCCTGTATCAGGAATAGTGTAGCCAGCAGGAGCAGGGAGGTGATCGTCCCCCTGTACTCAGCCCTGGTGAGGCCGCACCTCGAGTCCTGTGTCCAGTTTTGGGCTCCTCACCACAAGAAAGACATCGAGGCCCTGGAGCGTGTCCAGAGAAGGGCAACGAAACTGGTGAAGGGGCTGGAGCACAGGTCTTATGAGGAGCGGCTGAAGGAACTGGGCTTGTTTAGTCTGGAGATGAGGAGGCTGAGGGGAGACCTTATTGCCCTCTACAACTACCTGAAAGGAAGTTGTGGTGAGCTGGGGGTCGGCCTCTTCTCGCAGATAACTAGTGACAGAACTAGGGGGAACGGATGCAAGTTGCGCCAGGGGAGGTTCAGGTTGGAGATTAGAAGGAATTTCTTCTCGGAAAGGGTGGTCGGGCATTGGAAGGGTTTGCCCAGGGAGGTGGTGGAGTCACCATCCCTGTGGGTGTTTAAGGAAAGGTTAGACACGGTACTGAAGGACATGGTTTGGTGGTTAATAGGTGGTGGGGGGATGGTTGGACTGGGTGATCCTTGAGGTCTCTTCCAACCTTAATGATTCTATTCTATTCTATTCTATTCTATTCTATTCTATTCTATTCTATTCTATTCTATTCCATGGGTTGGGATGGGATGGGATGGGATGGGATGGGATGGGATGGGATAGAATAGAATAGAATAGAATAGAATAGAATAGAATAGAATAGAATAGAATAGAATAGAATAGAATAGAATAGAATAGAATAGTTCCAGCTGGAAGGAACCTACTGTGAGCATCTAGTCCTGGTGGTTGCAGAACATATACTAATTTCAACACTTTTGAAAGTCAGCACTTTTTACTATTCATTTTCTTACGGTGCTTCCCCAGTCTTGAAGGACCTCAACAATGTAGCAGATGATTCTCAAACTCTACAAAATCATCAGCAGTAATGACATACTTCTTAGCACACTGTTGCAAAGAATAATGTGTATTATTGCAGGAAATGTGTTACCTGACACTGTTATCTTGTATGTCAGAACCAAGTTTTAAGATGTTTAGATTCCAATTTTACTCTTATTGACTCTTAAAAGTTCATTTGTCTGGGTTTTTTTCCTTTCCTAATGTATTTCCTGTTCTTTCTGTATTTTAACTACTCTGAAAACCAGTTTGCATTCTACCTATATAATAACATTTCTCTTTGAAATAAATGGGTTTATAATAATAGAGTTTGTTAGGGAGGCAAGCTACTTGTTATGACAAGAGTAAGAATTTAAGCTACTTACTGTTTATTAGAGGAAAATTAATTTATTCAAGTGATTGCATTCCTACAAGATTTCAGTTAACAGAAGTGTATAAAAAATCTTATCAAAGATAGGAGAATCATTCTAGAAGGCCAGAATTTTTCTTGGAAACTGTAACTACCTAAATATTGATTGGGATAACAGGTATGAAAGTTTGAATATTTTTATTATATTTATTTCATCTACCTGGACATCAGTAAGGCTTTTGGCATGATCTCCCACAGCATTCTTGTAGAGAAGCTGGTTGCCCATGGCTTGGACAGATGCACTCTTCGCTGGGTGAAAAAATGTCTAGAAGGCTGAGTCCAGAGAATTGTGGTGAATGAAGCTGAATCCAGTTGGCAACTGGTCAAACGCGGTGCTCCCCAGGGCTCATTCTTTGGGACAGTCTTGTTTAATATCTTTATCAATGACCTGGGTGAGGGCATCGAGTGCACCCACAGTAAGTTTGTGGATGACACCAAGTTGGGAGGGAGTGTCGATCTGCTTGAGGGTAGGAAGGCTCTGCAGAGGGATCTGGGCAGGCTGGATAGATGGGTCGAGGCCACCTGTATGAGGTTCAACAAGGCCAAGTGTGGGGTCCTGCACTTGGGTCACAACAACCCCAGGCAATGTTACAGGCTTGGAGCAGAGTGGCTGGAAAACTGCCTGGAGGAAAAGGACCTGGCGGTGCTGGTTGACAGTCGGCTGAACACGAGCCAGCAGTGTGCCCAGGTGGTTGTAGCAGGAATAGTGTGGCCAGAGTGACGAGAGAAGTGATTGTCCCCCTGTACTCAGCTCTGGTGAGGCTGCACCTCGAGTCTTGTGTTCAGTTTTGGGGCTCTCACTACAAGGAAGACATTGAGGTGCTGGAGCGCATCCAGAGAAGGGCAACAAAGCTGATGAAGGATCTGGAGCACAAGTCTTATGAGGAGTGGCTGGGGGAACTGGGGTTGTTTAGTCTGGAGAAGAGGAGACTCAGGGGAGACCTGATCACTCTCTACAATTACCTGAAAGGAGGTTGTGGTGAGGGGAACGTTGGTCTCTTCTCCCAAGCAACAAGAGACAGGATGAGAGGAAACGGCCTCAAATTGGTCCAGGGGGGGTTTAGATTGGATATTAGGAAAAATTTCTTCACCAAAAGAGTGATCAGGCATTGGAACAGGCTGCCCAGAGAGGTGGTGGAGTGACCATTCCTGGAGGTGTTCAAAAAGTGTGTGGACATGGCACTTTGGGACATGGTTTATTAGACAAGTTATTGTTGGGTTGACTGTTGGATTTGATGATCCTAGGGGTCTTTTCCAACCTTAAATATTCTATGATTTAATGGTTCTTTGATTATAAGGATCATATATGATTGTTTCCTTGTATAGTTTACTTAAAATCTGTATTAAAAACAGAATAGCAATCAAGAAACTATTCTGTGTTTTGAGCTTGAAAACTTCTCTTATTTTAATAACAAAAGAAGGGGAGGACTCATCTAGTGTATGATCATAGCATACACTTTATGTTTTTTAATAAGGAGAGTGTGCTATTTGCTTAATAATGTATTTATTCTTTTCTTGAAAAAGTGAAATCAATAAAGCAATCAACACATAAACTTTCACATGTAGCTGAAAGTATATCCAGACTACTAGTCAATATAAAAATATTTCATCTTCAGGTTTGTCCTAGCCAGCCACGTACAAAAACGCGTGAAGCTTATGTCTGTTAAGGCAATGGCTCCCTGCACATTTTCACAGTATTAAAGCAGACTCTATAACTCCTGTCCTGTAAATTCCTCTTTCACCTTTGCTTTTTCCTGTTCTCCAGGTTTTTGGTAAGGGTTTTTTGGGTTTTGGATGGGTGTTTTGTTTTGGTTTTTTGTGGGTTTTTTGTTTGTTTTTTTCTAACCTAGGGTCCTGATCAGCTTCTCTAGTGAAAATTGCAAACAAATGTGGTTAACAGAAGTAGTTGACATGAATGGGAGTTTGGAGCCCTGGGAAGGCAATTATGCTATAACTTGCTTCAGTAATAGCAAAATAACTAGTACCTTTGTTTTGGGGGGGGGGGAGGGGGCAGGGCAGAGAGGGCAGGGACGGGCATTCTTTTCGTTTGATTTCTTTTGGGCTAAGAAGGAAAAGCAAGTGTTTATGTAGCGCTTTTCTTCAACACTGATGACATGGGTAGAGTGTTTGTAGAATATGGAGAATGGAAAAAAGACCAACACCATGGTAGTAAGACCCCATACTAAAGTATCATGGAGACAGTAACTGCTCCAGGGGAAGCTCTTGAAGAGTATGGACCTGAATCTCCTTTGTTTTGCTCTGCAGCAAGCTAAGTATACTTTTAAGTGCCAGGTGGAGGTAAATTTTTTTCCATTCTAGTCTTTAAGTTTAATGGTTAGATTTCATCATTGTAAGATTACTTTAAAAAGTATTAAGTATTGGAGAAAAAGGTGTATTATTTCTGAGTGCTCTGGAAATCTGAAGGACAACTTTCAGAAGCTTTTGTGGATCAATCTGTGGTTTGAAAGAACTGTTCGTTTTGTCTTCAGGTCAATTGGTCCAAGTCCCAGAAGAGCAAGGACTTTGACTGTCAGTGTCAGACCACTCATCTACAACAAAGGATGCCTGTGACAGTTCCAGTGCAAGTAGTTCCCACCCTCCCATCAGCCCCTGACTCCTCGTCGCCGGTCACGGAGCATGACTTCTCAGCCGTTCTGACACCAGCATTTGTGGGATGAAGTAACTGATGTATACTTAAAAAAAA
>VWZZ01005305.1:229754-244473 GCA_013399095.1 Psophia crepitans | reverse complement strand
AGACCTGTGCTCCAGCCCCTTCACCAGTTTCGTTGCCCTTCTTTAGACATGCTCCAGGGCCTCGGTGTCTTTCTTGTGGTGAGGGGCCCAAAACTGGACACAGGACTCGAGGTGCGGCCTCACCAGGGCTGAGTACAGGGGGACGATCACCTCCCTGCTTCTGCTGGCTACACTATTCCTGATACAAGCCAGGATGCCGTTGGCCTTCTAGGCCACCTGGGCACACTGCTGGCTCATGTCCAGGCGAGCATCAACCAACACCTCCAGGTCCTTTTCCTCTGCACAGCTTTCCAGCCACCCCATCCCAAGCCTGTAGCGCTGCCTGGGGTTGTTGTGGCCGTAGTGCAGGTCCATTGTGAGATAGAAGCTACAGTCTGTACAAATAGGAAAAAGAGTTCATATCAAATAAATCAGAAATATTTTCTGTACAGTGGTGAATTTAGGATTTCAATGATGACTGAATGTCTGACAGTTTATTAACAACCAGTAATGTATACAGTGAATACAGTCTCAAAGCTTCTGTAAGCTGTCCTTCAGTATTCTCAAGCATGTAAGAGATGATATTTGTATACGAAGAGTAAGAGATATCTCACCTGAAGTAATAATTCATCTTATGAAGCATATCCCTTCTTTGATTAACTACCTCACTGGTCAAAAGAGGAAGAGTAGAGTTGAGAATCAGCTGTTTAAGTGACGTAATGCTCATGCTATCAATCTAGATTACCTTAAAAGTTTAATTCAGCTCCTAGAATCTAATGGTATTTGCAACACCATGTTGTAACCAGGATGTCAGTGTAGCAGAAGTAACACAGAATTGATGGGAGACCAGTAAAACCAAGGTCAGACAGGATACATTGGGTCATTTTGAATATTACTAAAAAATTATGTTTAGGAGGTCAAATTAACTAGTAGAAAACTGTTATAGTGTTATCTGATAGCTCTGTAGATTACATTGTCTGTTTTAGCTACATCTGCATTGATGCAGAGCTTAGACGCTTGACTCGTCTGTTGATACCTTCCTACAGACACCTGAATTAGGGGTCTGCTCTCCAACTGAATCCTACCCCTCTGATTCAGACTGCTGAAGAAATGATTTTGTAGACTAAGCCTGTGAATCTAGTGTTGGTACCAAAGACTTCAGGATGGGACCGACAGATATAAAACAGAACACCTGCACTTTTTTGCTGCACAGTTGGGACCCCAGGTAGAGTATGCTAATGAGTCAAACATGATTATAGATAACTGCGTATCCATGATTGTGTTACTTTCCTCCCTAATAAACATCTGAACTCAGGTGAGATGGAGCACGTGCACAGATTCATAGTAACATTATTATTTTATCAGTAGTTATTTATAAGTGGTTTTTATAATATTTTTAGTAGTTTATAAGTTTTCCAAGTGTTTATAAATAGTTATTATTTTAACTACTTGAGGCTGTATTTTTCTGTAGTATGAAAATTACATATGAACTTTTGATACAAACACAGTGTGACAGGGAATGTTATTCCACAGAAACAGACATGTTTTTATATATTTTCTATTACTTTCACTTATATGCAGGACCTAATCTTTTTTTCTTTTCTGAGAACATTTTTCCCAGCATTGAATGTCATCTTTTATTCATTTGCTCTTGAGCTGGTGTTAGTTTCAAACATCATTATTCTAATTTCTGTTAAAAAAAAGGCTGTACAACTAATTGCATTTTATGGACCTAGGGTTAATAAGCAAAATAACATGGAAATAATGTAATCTTTGTTTAAGCAATATTAATATAATCTTTGTTTAACTAATATCACTACATTCCTTTATCACAAGTCAAAAACCAAGTTTGCTTCAAGTAACCAGCCAAC
The DNA here is from genome assembly GCA_013399095.1 of Psophia crepitans. Lineage (NCBI taxonomy): Eukaryota > Metazoa > Chordata > Aves > Gruiformes > Psophiidae > Psophia > Psophia crepitans. The sequence continues at coordinate 242,623 of VWZZ01005305.1, read as the reverse complement.
AGTACCACTCAAATAATTAATAGTTCTTCACTACAAAATCTTAAAACACCTTTGTGTTTAACAGCAAATTAATCTCTTAGATACATGGTGCTAAAACCAGTTCAAATAGGTTTTACTATAAAACTATCTGTTCAGAGGAAGTACGGCTATAATTCTGCTGAAAGGAGGAGCTGAATGTCCTTACACAGTTGTACTCACCTGCCTTATATTTATATCATATACCTCATTTACCACATAGAATTCAGTCACTTTAACTTGGAAAATGACACATTTTGTAGTTACACGAATTTATGTAGAAATGTTCAGTTCAAATATTTACAAAAGCACAGAAGTGGAGCCACCTCTGGGAATGAAACAAGAATCAAAAACCAAAAAGGTACTGGAAAATACACTATGAACAGCAGCTTGGGAGCCTTAATATCCAAAAGATCAGAGTATGTTAACTCAAAATATTAACTGCAAGGTTGAAGTAGGAAACGGGAGAATTTACACATATGAGAAGAATGGCATCTGATTTAGATATTTGAACTTCTAATTTATCTGTGTTATAAATATACACTACAACTGAGTTTTATGAAGTAACTTTCATTAGTATTTTGATGAAAAAGTAATTTCTTACGTTGAAAATGTATGCTTCCTCTATGATTTTTTCAGCCTTAATAAAAACCTTCAACTTTTCTGATGAATTTTGATTTTTTTCATTTTAGTTTATTATTTTATTTACATTTATACTTTTTTTTTTTGTCATTGAGGAAGTACAAGTTACAAGCTCAAAACAAGATTATAAAATAGAGTATGTAATTTGTATATATGAAATTTCAGAACCAAAGATCTGAGAATCTTAAGTTTCCTGACCTAGCTGTCAAGTGAATTTCAAGAAAGAGATTTGTGAACCTGAGACCTGTTTTGAAACACAAGAGTATATTTTTATTGTTTAGCTGAAAAATAAGAAAATCCCTCAAAAATAATTCTCTGAAATGTATTCTGAAAAAAAATCACTAAATTACTTTGGTGTTTAAGTTAGGGAGAGATGAGGACATGAATGAAAAAGTACTACCATGTAGCTGGTACTTAAATGAAGATTATATTCAACAATATAGTCATAATAATTTAAACAATTTATTTTTGAAAAGAGAATACACACATATAGATGTGTATTATACATTATTTTATACTTGCAGTACAGTAGATCTAGTTAAGTGAGCAATAATTTTGAGCAACTGAGTTCTTTGCAGTCTCAGAGTTCCAAAATCATGAAGATACAGTGTAAAATAAAAACCCTAGATAATGAGGAAACGATACTTTGTGCTATTTATTAAATTTAAACAATCAGTCCATTAAAAGACTCAGAGCTATTTAAAGACATTTTACAAATATCACAATAGTGAAACATCTCTCTGCAAAGAACTCAAAAAAGACATTTTTTTAATCCATTCCATTAAGCCATGGCATTTGTCACTGTCATTGTGACAGCTGGGGATTAAGATCTCATAATAAAGGCAGGTCTATTTCTCGATGCTCTGTCAGAAGTGCACTGGTTCTCAGCTAGTTGCAGTGAGAGTATACGTGTTGCCTTCAGTAAGTGTGCATGGTCACAGTAAGCAGAGAAGGGAGAAGGAGAGGGTATTTGTAATAAAAACATTTTTTAGGTGAATAAACCTCACTGCCTCAAGTCAGCGGGAATGCCTGCTCCATAAATGTTGTAATTGTATGCTAAACAATGTGTGCTAATTCTTCATTCTTCAATCAAACTTACAAGAATTAAGTATATTATAGCATAAAAAAGCAATAAACATCTCCTCTGCTGTGAGTTATTTTTAAATTGCAACAAGGTGAAGGCAGTAGTGCATGAAGCAGACAAGCAGAAGAGCTGAGGAGAGTGTGCACATGCAAGTGCAGTCTGCAGGAATGGGCTCTGTAGTCTGAAACTGGGACTGGGATGGCCTGAAGGTACCTTAAGAACATGTCAAGTTGTGATAGAAAGGGTGTTGCAGTGCGTCAGGTTCTCACTAGTGACTTTTGTTTCTACTGTTTTGGTCTTCACATTCTATTTGTGAATTTTTGACTGAAGTCAGTAACTTATTTCCCAGAATCAGAAATTAAAAGGCAAGCATTGAGACAGGTATGGATGTTAATATAGACAAAGAGAGGTAATTAATTAAATTATTGTATGGCATTCAACAGCAAAGAGGAGAATGATTTACTTTTCCTTCTTCTTTCCTACACATACAAAGCATTTAAATGAATTATGAGGGGCAATCAGGTTCTAGTCATATTTTTCCTATGCCTTTCACTGATACCTCAGGGCCCTTATAATCATATGACCCAGTTCCCTTGTCCACATTGGGAAATGAATACACATTATAAGGAACTAACAAGCCTATCTGGTTCTAATGTTAATTGACTAAATAGTGCTGAAATTGAGGTGGAAAAAGACAGACAAACTATTAAGGTTTTACCAGTTTGATCCCAGTAGGAAGAAAAAAATCTTTCTTAATCCAAATAGACAGTGAGCCACACCTCCATTATCTTCAGGTTGTATCTCCATAACATGATGGGAAGATTACAAACCAGGAAGAAGGTGTGCTTCTCCTCATCCTCCAGCCCTGAACAGTGCAGTCACTATGAAATGTAAGCCAAAAGGGCACAACTACTGTATTGTTTTGACTGGTTAGTGTGAATCAGACATCTAAAGGATCTACAAAAGGATCTATTCTGACACATTTATCTTTTTTTTTTTTTAGGGTCCCTCTTAGCCCATCCTTTGTAATCCACACCACTTGTCATAGTGGTTTTACTTGTAATGAAGCACTGCAGAAAGAAATTAGGTTTGGAAAACATTAGTCAAAGGTCCTGACACGATACTTTTCTGTGTGGCTAATCTACTTTAATCACAAATGGAAACTCACATTAATAAGGCCATTCACATTTCCAGATTTAGGTTATAAACATATTTGTAACTGGTGAACCGAAAGCTGTAAAATCATCCAGTTGCAAAGTAGTCATACCTTCAATGAACTGATTCTTTTAGCCCATGTCTGCTTTATCAGAGCTATGCTGAAGTCAGTGAATTGTCTACCTGCACAGGAATGCAGATATACACAGTTATTAAAAAAAGCCAAGATATTTATCCAGAATATTTTCACTTCTTTCATAGCTGTCAGACTTTCATTGCTCAGTTAAACCAAATAGTAACAGCCAAATAAATTTTTGTGCTATTTTTGTCTTAGAGTAAAATGGGAAATAAGGATAAAACTGAACTTGTAAAAAGTTTCATTAATCTGTAATTTTCGTCTTGGTTAAAGTTCAATTTATTTCCAGATCATGAGGGGAAAATTTCTTTTTGCATGTTTTGTTTGAACAGGTCTCTGTGCAGAAGTATATGCAGTACTGAGAGAAGTAAGTCAAGGGAGTTTACCTTTAACTTAAGCTTTCCTTAATCACAATTTACTTAAAGCCTGAGAAAATGAGAAAAACGTATTTGTCCAACTGTGTGTATAGCTCCTATCATACAGTATATAATTTTAACTTGTGAGGTTTTTCTGGAGTGCCAGAATATTGAGGTAAAAAGAATACATAGAGCACTGGTTTTTTAGTGAATCATTCTGAATTGCTGGGGAATTGATTTCTCTGATGTGGTGTCTTGTCTTGCCATAAGCAACTCCAAAGACAGTGATTTCAGAGCCTTTTTAGTTCTTGTTCTGTTGTTGAAGTGCCTTATGTTTATAAAGTTTTTCCCTGACATACTGAGAAACAAGTTATCTTTGCTCCTGACTCATCTCCAGCTGATTATTTCTTACTCTCTTAAAAAAAACCACAAAAAACCCCCAAAAAAACCCAAAAAAAACCCCAAAAAACCCAAACAAAAAACCCCAACAACCACAGAAGAGTTAAAATAGAGATTTGTGCATTTAATTCTCAACTAAGACATTGCTGTTCACATGCCGTCTATATGTTCTGCAACATTTCCTTTTTCTGTCATTTAGAACATAATCTGGTAACCACTGTAAAACTCTGACAATAATTTTTGACTTGTTTTCTAGTAAGATTCAAAAGCTATGCAGCAGCTATTAAAAATTACTGAATAAGAAAGATACTGGTTTTAAGAAAGGCATTTTGCTCTGTTAGCATGACACCACCTTAGTGAAAAAGTCTATCAGAAAATGGTTGAGCTCTGTTTTCTCTCTTTATTGTTCTGACATGATATTTTTTCAACTCCAGAATTCTGGCCATGGAAAGTTCCCCTCTGTATGTAAGTCTTATACTGCATATACTAAGATTTTTCAACTCCTCAGTGCAGTGCAATTCATTTTAATAAATCATAGAATAAAAATATATTGGTTTTTTTATACTTCTCTAACTGAAAAGAAGTCCTGGTTTCAATATAGAGCATTTATGGAGTTGTGGAGGTTGATTTCTGACCAATTGCAATTCTTGCAAATAAACTTACCACTTTTTACTTGAATTTTGCTCACTATTCTACTTCCAGCTGAAACATTATAACAAGCTAGTATGATGCATTTTTTCCTGCTTATATTCCTTTTCCTTTTCTTCTTCCTTTTCAACACTTGCTGTTATTCCCAATCAAAATGTTTCCTCCCATGTATGTCACAACTCTGAATTGCTGGATGAGCCATATTTTAATCTCTGCAGATTATAAATTTAAGTATTAGTAAATTTGAAAAGCACTTGCTTGGAAACGTGCACCTAGTAATCACACCATAGATCTGAGAATCCTCCCCCATTTGTGGTGAGTTGACCCTGACTGGAGGCCAGGTGCCCACCAAAGCCACTCTATCACTCGCCCTCCTCAACTGGACAGGAGAGAGAAAATACAATGAAAGGCTTGTGGGTCAAGATAAGGACAGGGAGAGATCACTCACCAATTACCATCACCGGCAAAACAATCTCGACTTGGGGAAATTTAATTTAATTTATTAGCAATCAAATCAGAGCAGGTTAATGAGAAATAAAACCCAATCTTAAAACATCTTCCCCCCACCCCTTCTTTGTTCCTGGGCTCAATTTCACTCCCAATTTCTCTACCTCCTCAACTCCAGCAGCACAGGGGGATGTGGAATGGAGGTTGTGGTCAGTTCATCAAACATTGTCTCTGCCGCTCCTTCCTCCTCATGGAGAGGACTCCTCACACTCCCACGGGAAACAGTCTTACATCAACTTCTTCAACGAGAGTCCTTCCCAAGGGCTGCATTTCTTCGTGAACTGCCCCAGCGTGGGACTCTCCCAAGGGGTGCAGACCTTCAGGAACAGACTGCTCCAGTGTGAGTCCGCCATGGGGTCACAAGTCCTGCCAGCAAACCTACTCCAGTGTGGGCTCCTCTCTCCATGGGTCCACAGGTCCTGCCAGGAACCTGCTTCAGCACAGGCTTCCCATGGGGTCACAAACTCCTTTGGGCATCCACCTGCTCCAGCATGGGATCCTCCATGGGCCGAAGGTGAGTATCTGCTCCACCATGGACCTCCATGGGCTGCAGGGCAACAGCCTGCCTCACCACGGTCTTCTCCATGGGCTGCAGGAGAATCTCTGCTCCAGCACCTGGACCATCTCCTTCCCCTCCTTCTTCACTGACCTTGGTGTCTGAAGAGTTGTTTCTCTCACATATTTTTACACCTCTCTTTGCTGTTGTTTCCACAGCAGTTTTTTCCCTCTTCTTAACTGTGTTACCTCAGAGACACTATCATCATCAGTGATGGGCTCGGCCTTGGCAAGCAGTGGATACATCTTGGAGCTGGCATTGGCTCTATTGGACTTGGGGAAAGCTTCCAGTAACTTCTCACAGAAACCACCCTGTAGCTCCCCCTTACTACTAAAACCTTGCCATGCAATCCCAATACACCATGGGACATTTTTATTTTTCTTCTATTGCTGTGTATTACAGATTCACACAGTTTCACATTAGGTTCACATGAAAAGGTTTTTGTAGCAGCGGGACTGCAGGTGTGGTTTCTGTGAGAAAAGATCAGGAGCTGCCTTCATATTGGACAAAGTCAGTTTCAGCCGGCTCCAAACCAGACCTGCTGCCGCCCAAAAATGACCCCATCAGCAACTCTGGTGATGCCTCTGTGATAACATATTTAAGAAAGGGTAAAAATGTTGCATAGCAACTGTATGAGAGAGGAGTGAGAAAATGTGAGGGAAACAGCCCTGCAGAAACACAGGTCAGTGAAGAAGGCAGGGGGAGGTGCTCCAGGTATCCATGGAGAAGACCATGGGTGGAGCAGCTATACGTGTGACAAAGCCTGTGGAGGATCCCAGACCAGTACAGGTGTATGTGCTCTGCTGCCCATGGAGAGCCCACTCCTGGCAGGAATTGCAGCCCATGGACAGGAGTCCACGCAGGTGAAGTTTCTTTGGCAGGATCTGTAACCCTGTGGGGAACCCATGCTGGAGCAGTCCGTTTCTGAAGGACTGTACCATGAGAAAAGGACCCACACTGGAGCAGTCCATGAATAACTGCAGCCCAGGGGAAGGAGCCACACTGGAGCAGTTCATGTCTCCTATGGGTGAGACATGGGAACAGCATGAGGAGGAAGGAGCATCAGAAACAGTGTGTTATGAACTGACCGCAACCTCCATTCCCGGTGCCCCTGCATCACTCGGTTAAGGAGGTAGAAAAGTCAGGAATGAAGTAGAGCCTGCAAGAAGGGTGGTGGGGAGGGAGGGTTATTTTTACTTTTGTTTTTGTTTCTTACTATACTACTCTATTTTTAATTGGTAATAAATCAAATCCATTTCCCCAGAGCTGCATGTGTTTTGCCTGTGACAGTAATTGCTGAGCAATCTCCCTGTCCGTATCTCGACTCATGAGCTTTTAATCTCATTTTATCCTTCTGTCCTGTTAAGGAGGCAGAGTGAGAGAGCAGCTTGATGGGTACTGGTGATCAGCCAAGGTCAGCCCACCACATCATAGCATGGTATACATAGCATATATGGTATGGCATTACAGGAAACAAACTTTGACATTTTATATATGGCTGTGGTGGATAAGGTTCAGATTTTTTTTATGAAGATACTTTTTTTGTTCTAAACAATAGTGACATCAGAGAGATTCACATTTTTTATATTGAACAAATTAAGGTTTACCCTCTGTTTTTATTAGCTTTTCAAGCTGTATTTAAGTGGGTGAAAATCAGTATCTTTCCTCGTCTTTCTACAAGTAGTGAGCTTGCTAAGTGCTAACTTGGAAAGGGTGACAGCTTTACAAAACCTGTCCCTCCTTATACTCTGTCCTACCTCTTTCATGCTATCTCAATTTCATGAGCTACAAATTGGTTCACTTGATCTCATTGCAATAGGGTCATTTTGCAGGCCATGGGTGACTGTACAAGGGCCCTTCAACTGGAGCTCCCTGATGGGTTTCTAGGATATGGGAAAATAAGCTAAGAGTGAATTATGACTGACAGGGCTTTGCTTGGTTGCTTTGGGGTAGCTGGTGAGACAAGATACATAGTTATGTACAGCAAGAAAGTCCATGGGTGCTTCTGGAGCTTACTTTAGGGCCTGTAGTGTCAGGGTAATCCAAGCTGGGGTACTACAAGTGGGCAGCTTTCAGAAGCAGCTACATAGCAGTGAAGTTGCTCGTGAATATGTCCAATACATTTCATGGCTTTCTAAGTGCCAAAGAGGGGAAAGTTTTACCATGAATTTGACAGATTGTTATTGTTTTCTAATGATTACAAATGGAAATTTGTACAATAAAATGGGTATTTGCAGTATGCAGATTTCCAGACAAATCACTAAGCAATATCTATAAGGTGGCTCAGATTACAAAGTTTATGAATTGGTGACTATATTTTCAGTGGGCAGCATGCAAAAAGCTTAAGATCCTGAAAACAGAACACCATAGTGCTAGGAGAATTTAGCGCTGCTACATGTTTAAGACAGCTAATGGCTAACTGAAATAAGAACAGAAAAGTTATGTCATCCAGATCAGGCTTACAAAGTAAAGACGCTAGAATTAAGTGTTGGGGTAGACCCTAAATTCAGTGAAGTTAATATAATTCTATTTCATGTATGAAGAGTAAAATACTCAAAGCAAACGCTACTTGCACTGTGTGAGGCACAGTGTTACCATCTCTTTCCTTAGAAAGGTAGCCCAGAACATTAGCGTGTACTTGAGTGGACGTCAAGAAGTTAAATTGCAGCTGTGCATTTGTTTTTCCCAGGTCAGTTACCAAAAAAGCACACTTAGTCTTGAAAATTATATGTGTTTTATAAAAAACGGTTGTCAGAAGCATCACAAGAATCATGTAACTTTAATATGCAAATTTTAGATGGAAACTTGTGTTTCCAAGACATGGGGGAAGGGCCAATGTATTAGAAAATTTCTTAAAAAGTCGTTACTATTTTTAGTATGAAGCAGCATTCAAAGTTTCAAATACTTGCAGCTAATGGAAAAGTTTGAGCTCCACAAAGCTTGTGAGCTACTATTCCTTGTAACATCTACATTCCTTATGTTCCATAGGACATCTTCTGCCAGAGAGGTTGGCCTCCTTCTGTGGGAGAGGTAAAGGCTAGCATTCTTCCTTAGTGCTAGGAAGTAGAAATAAAAGCTGACTGACTGAAGCTGATGTGCTTACTAATTCAGTCTTAAAATGTGGGCTTTATGAAGACACAGTTTCTTGCAGAACAAATAAAATCTAGTCAGTGAAGGGTGATGATTATTTCTTTTTCATTTCAGAGAAAGACTTTAGTAACTCAAAAGCACCACAAAAAGCAGTAATAATCACCCTTCACAGATGAGATATCCTGTAGATATAAAATGCAGAGTTGTCACCTCTCTGAGTCTTCAGTTGTGGAACTGACAAAGAGAAAGTCTAAGATATCCCTTCCATGTAGACACATCCTAATTCTTTAAACTCTCTCTTCATAACAAAAGGGCAGCCTGACATCAAAATTCAAATTCTTCTGCCAACCAGCATAGGCAGTGGGTGTAGAGAAATGGAGGTGACACCCATAGTGTCTTAGAGCAACTTCATGGATTCCTTGTATTGTATCCAATAGCCAATTCCTGAAACCGGGGTCTTGCATGTGGTAACTGCCTGGGATTCTCCAGTGAAAAATGAGATAGCATATTAACTGAACATAGTAACTTTCTAGGTGCTGAAAAGACTCTTCTGTGCTGCATGGAGGGAAATTTGAGCCTTACCTTCCCTGAATATAAATAAATAATTATTTTAATTTTTTTCCCTTACAAATTTATCACATGGAAGTTTTCAAACTATATAATTTTAAGTTTCTGTGACAGTCCAATTTATCAACAATGTAATTTTTTTTTTCTCCTAATTACAAGGTACTTTCAATCATGAACCTAGATTAAGCACAGGGTGATTCTCACCCTCTACTCGGCTCCTGTGAGACCCCACCTGCAGTACTTCGTCCAGCTCTGGAATTCTCAGTAGAGGAAAGACATGGAGCTGATGGAGCAAGTGCAGAGGAGGGCCACAAAGTTGATCAGAGGGCTGGAGCACCTCTCCTACAAGGACAGGCTGAGGGAGGTGGGCTTATTCAGCCTGGAGAAGAAAAGGCTCTGGGGAGACCTGATTGCAGCCTTCCAATACCTAAAGGGGACCTACAGGAAAGCGGGAGAGGGGCTGTTTATCAGGGAGTGCAGTGACAGGACAACTAAACTAAAAGAGGGAGGATTTAGATTGGATGTTAGGAAGAAATTCTTTCCTGTGAGGGTGATGAGGTGCTGGAACAGGTTGCCCAGAGAAGCTGCGGAGGTCCCATCCCTGGCAGTGTTCAAGGCCAGGCTGGATGGGGCTTTGGGCAACCTGATCTAATGTAGGGTGTCCCTGCCTATGGCAGGGGGGTTGGAATTAGATGATCCTTGTGGTCCCTTCCAACCCAAACCATTCTATGATTCTATGTAGATGAAAACCATGAACCATTAACCTCCAAATTCTCTGACTATGTTTTTCTTTCACCCTGAGTCAAGACATTTAAGATTGGGTATTATTTTTTTAAAAACCCTAATGGCCACTGCTATCCCAATCTTTTCTCCAGTATGCTATGAGACTGATGTAACTAAGATCCAAGGGATGACACAATGTGATGAGTTGTTCTGCATATCATTTGAATTACTTCACAGTTTATGTGGGTGGCTCCATGCTTCTTGATTCAACTTGAAGAATTGAACTCAAAACTGGCCAAAATTCAGAATTCTATGGGAAAGGTTGAGTGGTTCTCATTTCAAAAGATAACATTTGTGGTAATTCCTTTAAGAAATCTGTAACATTAAGTAGTATCTTCTGTTCTGAAAAAAAAATGTTTTGAATAAAAGTTGAGTTTGCTTTATTTTAACTTATATAACTGATTATGTTTTCACTATTCCTTAACTAGTCTGTGGCAGCATTACATAAGTCATAAAATTGTAAATGACTACTGATGCACCAGAGTATCTTTAATGATTTAAATTACCTTAAAGAAATAAACGTACCTGCTACTTACTTAAAAATAATCTTATTTTCTTCATACAATTGATTTCTGTTTGTATTGAAAAAGTTTGACAGAACTGAAAGGAAAATAACCAGGAACAAACATAGCTGTCTTCAGTTCTCTTATTTTATCTTCCAATCATTTTTTTTTTTTATGACAATGAAAATAGCCTAAATGGATTTCCCCCCTCCCACACCAAAGCCAAGATTATTGGGGCTGTGATAATTTTGTTCCTTCCAGAAATGAACTACTCTGGGGAAGGAAGAAGCCTCTGGTTATATTACTGCAAAGCTAAATAAGCTGCCATCTATGGAAGATATAAAGTTTTCATGAGTATAGCTCCATCTTCTACAATATGTATAAAATGAGACCTGAGGAGGTTTTTGTAAAACAAGAAGCAAGCCAATGGCTCTTGAGGAAGGGTCGTTACTAGAGCATCCTATTAGATGTTACTTTATACTATCAGATAAACATATAGCTTGCACTGCTGCTGATAATCATTTTTACTTATAACACAGAGGTTATTTATATGGAAATCTTGTAGCATGTTCTGGAATCTTAAAAAATCTGTAACTTCACAGCAGCTATCACCAGCTAAGGGTATTGCGACCAACTAACTGGTGAAGAAAAATAAGTATCAGAACTTGATATCCAGTAAGCTACAATTTAGGTAAGAAGTGCAGCTAATACAGTAGTCAGAACAAGAAGTAGAAACTGCCACTTCTGATAGAACCACCATGATACGTCTCATTGTTATATCATACTAATTGTTCTAGCCCCCGTTTTTCTCATATCTGACCTGTGTGGTTTCCTTTTGGAAAGAACTCTTGTTGTGCTTGTCCTGCATCTGCTTGTGTATTCAGTGTGGACAGTTCCTCTCTTTGTTTTGCCAGTTGTTTTTGGCCTCAATCAGAGACAGCTTTTAAGTTAAATAGCCATCTGGCAACTCCAGTCCTCTTCAGATTTCTCTGAAAGGAAACTCATTCAGCAGGTGCATACCAAGCCATTGGCAAGTTATTGACAAATAAAAAAAAGAGGTCAGCCTTGACTGATGTGAGCACCCCTCTGAGCAAGAGCATTAAATGCCTTATAAAACAGAAAATTGACAGTCAGAGGACAATCTCAGAAGTCAGACACGTTTCCAGATGTGCTATTTCTTTTTCTTCTTTTTTTTTTTTAAACTATAAAGATTAGTATGTCAGAAATAGAAACCAAAGACAAAGATGTACACATACGGGGTTTTCCGTTTATATTTTTGTACTCTGCTACATAAAGCATTGGTCTGAAAAAAAAAAAAAACCAAACCAAAAAAAGCGCGATCATTCTAAAAATGTTTAGTCTACCAAATTCAGATGGCCTGCTTCTACTCATCTTTCATAAATAACTGGACACATTCTGCCTTATAGGTAGTTTACATACCTAGAAGTGATTAACTTAAAAATGAAGTGTAACTGAAAATGCCTCATTTAGATTATTGCCCTTCAGACACAGAGCTGTTTGCTTTACCTAATGAATAAAATCAGTCTTCTTGTAATAGGCATGCATTGACACTGAGGAAATAAAGCAGTTACTGTCATCCTTTTCTAGGAAGCTACAGAGACATCTAATATCAAAATCCTTCATAATGATCTCAAGTCCATATCTAGAACAAATATTTTGAAATTTATGTGTTGAATGAGAACATTCGGAGCTATGAAACATTCCTAAACACCTAGTGCTTAGAATTATGCACTAAGGTCTCCAGATGAGCTAAAGAGAGCAGAACGTTGCATAGAACTTCACTGAGAATATGATTTGAAAATATTTACATTGCACAGATAAAATCTGAGACCTTACACTGGCAGAAGTGTGATCACTCATGGGAAAATACATCTTGGACTCTAAACGATGAAAGCATACAAACACTTTAAACTATTTGAATATTTTCCTGTTTAGACTATTTGAATATTTTTCTGTTTAGAGATGAATCACAGAATCATAGAATCATTAAGGTTGGAAGATATCTCAAGGATCATCTAGTCTGTGTGGCCTCACCAGAGCCGAGTACAGGGATACGACCCCCTCCCTGCTCCTGCTGGCCACACTATTCCTGATACAGGCCAGGATTCTGCTGACCTTCTTAACCACTGTTGGCTCATGTCCAGGCTAGTGTCAACCAACACCCCCAGGTCCTTTTCCTCTACACAGCTTTCCAGCCACCCCACCCCCAGCCTGTAGCGCTGCCTGAGGTTGTGGTGGCCAAAGTACAGGACCCAGCACTTTGTCACATTAAACCTCATCCCGTTGGCCACTGCCCAGCAATCCAACCTGTCCAGGTCTCTCTGCAGAGCCATCCTACCCTCCGGCAGATCGACACTTCCCCCCAGCTTGGTGTCATCTGCAAACTTACTGAGGGTGCACTCAATTC